>JAWNPY010000205.1:0-26641 GCA_035078625.1 Scaptodrosophila scaptomyzoidea
ACGCAGCAGCGCGCGATAATGTCAAAGGCGGCAAATGCTCTCCAACCAAACCAAAAAGCAAAGCAAACCAACCAACTAACCAACAACAACAACCAACCGCTTAATCATAAAAATGAAAAAAATTACAGTCGCCGCTTGGCTGTCAAACTTGCGATTAATCTCACTCAGTGAAAGAGACAGCGAAAGAGAGAGAGAGATAGAGAAGTTTTTGAGTCTTCTTTTGGTCAGGCATGTCGTCCATCGTCGTCGTCTATAATTGAGATATGAACTTGGTAATATTTCATAAAAGACCTAGACGACTGAGCGCAGGCGCGCCCCAGAGTCACTCCACACACACACACAAACACACACACTCCAGGCTAGGCAACAACTTGGTTTTTGGTCCAGCAGCAGCAGCAGACGACAAAACCAAAATGCATTCATAGACACAGTGAGTCAAAAATGAGGGAAATATTATTTTAAAAAATATGAAAAACTCTTAATTTTTTAAGAAAAATAGTTTTAGCGAGAAATGGTTTTGAAAATTCATAAAATTTGATGGAAATTTTTTAACAATTTCTGTAGGGGAATTTCCTAATTAATTTCAAAGTGAGATATAAAATTTGATAGAATAAAAATCATTTTATTTAATTCGTTTTTAGAGAGCGAAATGATTTAACTTAAATCATGGTAAAAACTAAATATAATGGATTTTTTTTTATGGGTAAATAATTACGAATATTGGTACAGATTAACTGAATTACAAGGTTTTTTCAATTTCTAAAAAAATGAGCAGTTTTAATTCCAAAGTTTCAAAAATTCCATAATAAAAAAACAAAATATATTTTAGTATTTACTAACCACTGTCCAAAAGTGGCTAAAGAACGGAATGGGAACGGGGGGGCGGATTCCAGGTGAGAAGTATGTGTTATGTGGAATAGAACTTGGCTGGCCAGCGGCTGCATTGGGCTTGGGCTTGTGCTCGTCTAGAAATAACTTAATTGTCACTCAATTACTCAGTTTTCAGCTAAAAGCATTCATTGCTCTGGCTTAACGTCAAAAGAGCTGCCAAAGACAGACAGACGGACGGACAGACAGAGCCAAGTGTGTGTAGTGTACCAGGGCTGGAGGAACTGGAAGTTGGCAATGCCTTTTTGCTTGGCGTGAATAATCGCCCAGAACCGTGAATGCTGAATGAAAATTGATGAGTTGCGACAGTTTTTGGCCAAAGGGCACACGGCACACCAACTGGCCAAAGCACTTTGTCATGAAAAATAAAAAAAAAAAAAACAAGGCGGTGAAGGCGGCAATAAAAAAAAAATAAGCCCACTTGAAGTGTTTGCAATTCTCTCTCTCTCTCTCTCTCTCTGTCTGTCTCTTTCTCTCTATCGGAATTGGCATTTCAATGCAAGTATCAATCAAATTCTATACACATTTTTTTTCTTTTTTTTTTTGGGTGGGTGTAAAAAAATAAAGCCTTCTATTTTTTGGTTAGATTCTTAAGTAATGTGCAAATTCATGTTTATAGTTTAGACCAAATGATTGATTGATTGAGAGGTTTGCGTTTGCTGCTTGGACAGTATTAATAATGATATGATTTGGGTATTTTAGTTCTTTTTTTTTTAAATGATCTTTTATTCCAGTTATATGTTTGATGCGATTTGATTGAAGGCCTTTTGATTGACTTAACACTTGATATACATTTAGCAATTGTAATTTTGTTGGGTTCACCAAAAAAGGTTAAGATTCCTGGACACCTATAAATTGTATTCAAGGCTTTCATTTTTTCTATTCTAGGATTTATCTTTAAAAGAGATCCAATTTATTTTTAAGCTTTTGGAAGACTGATTTATTATCGATATAGGTTTTCAATTCCTGATTGATATTGTAGGTACTTATATATTTCTTTCATTTTTCTAAATTCTTTTTGAAACCTTTAAATAATTGTTAGAAAATTTCTTGAATTTTTTTAAATTCTTTTTGAGTTTATAAAAACAAATAAACCTTTAAATAATTGTTAGAAAATTTCTTAAATTTTTCTAAATACTTTTTGAGGTTATAAAAACAAATAAACTTTTATATAATTGTTAGAAAATAAATAGACATTTTTTTAAGTCTTTTAACATTTATTTGCTAATTTATTTTCGAGTTTTATAGCAGCCATCTATTTAATTCTTCGAATCTTTCTTAATTAGTTTTCTTTCTTTTTTTGTAATAATAAACTGATTGATTTTGATTGAATTTATTGGATTTGTATCAATAATAGCCCTTCTCCTAACTTACCTAACCTAACCTTACTTTCTATCTATCCCAACTACCAATTGTATGCCCCTCAATTAGCCCAGAGACAGAGAGATCTATATGGTTACCAAAACACCATAAATCCCAATCAAAATTGTAAGCAAACAAGCCTAAAAAAATAGCAAAAAAAAAAGCGTGCATCTATAAATCCATTAATGCCATTTACCGTGCGGAATCCGCTCAACACCCGGCCAAGACTCAATCCTCAAACCTCAAAGTAATCGAGGCTCTCTGACTCTTCTCTGGAAGAAGAAGAAGCGCTCACTTAGAGCCATGGACGGGCTTGGTTTTTGGGCCCACCAATTGCTCCATAAAGTAAAACTAAATTGCTCAATAATTTTGTCCACATTTGATTATGTCTTTTGGGCAAAAAAAAAATAAAAAAAAATAAGAAAAAGAAAAAGCAGTCACGATTGTGTGTTCACACAGCCGCCGAACTCTGGCCACAAATTCAAAACCCATAAAGACATCAAAGCAACCAGCAACTAACAGCAACAACAGCAAACTACGCGTGTAACAATTTGCCTACAACAACATGTTGCAAGTTGCCAACAAACGCAACAAAACGCAAATTAACAACACACACACACACACACACACACTGAGGTAAGTCGTCGTCGTCGTCGTGTAGTTTGGAGTAGTTGGAGACAGACCAAACCCCAACAACAACAACAGCAAAAAACTATGGCCCAGGCACCCGCATAGGCCAGCAACAACAATGGCTCAAGACAGTGGTACAAATTGAGATTTGAATAGTTAAATATTTCCTTTAAAATGCAATTTTCGCCCCTACATTTTTAATACCAAGTTAAATAAAGAGTATCAAATATTTAATACAATTTTCCATCAATTTTTGGTATTACTTCTTGGGAGAAAAGGATTAAATATTAATTATTACATGATCTGAGTTCAAACCGGCATCTTAAAAAAATTATAATATTTTAAGAACCAAACATTAAAATAAAATGAATCTGTTTTAAAAAAGAATTTTATATATGATTGTATATATTTTCCATTAATTTAATACTTGAAGAAAAATTCAGTAATTGTTTTTAAGTCCTGAGATATTTCTATATCAATTTTACAGCAAATTTTCCAAATTCTTTTGATGTGTTTTTGATGTATTCTTTTTGGGCCCACTGTGCCCAGGCAATAAAGACAAGTAAATAGCTTTAGACTCTTCTGATCAAGTTAAAGATATTTCCCATAGTGCGTTCCATAATTTCACATATAAAAAATATAGTTTAGAGATATAAATAATTTTTCTTTCTTTTGTTTTGATAACAAACCAGCCCACCCACACCCAAAAAACAATAACAACAACAACAACTAAAAATCATAATGCTTGGGGGCAAAACGTCGTCGTCGTCATCGTCGTAGTCGTCGCACGATCGATGGTAAAGTTGAAATGCTCATTAAAAATGTAGAAAGCTCAGATCAGATCCGATCCGATCCGTTGAGCTCCAGCTTAGTTTAGTTCAGTTTAGTTTAGTTTAGTTTAGTTTAGCTTAGTTCAGTTGGCAGTTTTACAGTGTGGCCCCCTGTCAGCGCTAATCGCACGATCTTAATTTACAGCAAACATCAAACAACAACAACAACAACGGACAAACTATTCAGGATCAGTGAGCGATAGCAAACATCGACGACTACCGGTAAGAAATGGCAACAACAACAACAACAAGAAAAAAAAATAGTGACGACGGTGACGATGATGGGGATCGATGGGATGAGATCCGATTGAGATTCGATTGGATCAGTGATCGTTGCGCCAATTTGGCGAACGCAACTTTCGCTTTTCTGCTAACGATCGTCAATCAACGTCAATTTATTTAACAGCATTTTATTTATTTTTTTTTTTAAGTATTTATCTACCAACTATTTAATATATTCAATATATACAAATAAGCTGATTAACAAATTAAATTGGGGAAGCTGAAAGTTAAAGGATATTAAATAAAAATAAATAAAACGTATTTTAATATTCATTCATTGAAATGGCAAATTTGTAAAGTATCCTAAAATGAACCTTTAATTTCAATTTAAGAAAAATGATTTTCAAATAAAAACTCTAAATATTCGCTTTTTCGCAGTTTAAAGATTCTGGGGAAATTAAATAAATAAAAACTTTTATAAGGCTGCCCATTTTATTGTAGCTTAAAGATTCTAGGGTTTCCAAGCGAAATTCTTAAAAGGTTTTTTCTGGATTCCTTTGGTCTCCTAACATTTTTAGGCAGATGTCCAAAATGTTGTAAGTAACTGTGATTCCAAACTGTATTTGTCGAGTGACGTTGCGTGGCTTTCTGAAGGAAGCAACAAAAAAAAAATATATATATAAAACTATAAAATCGCGTGGGCCAAGCTAAACCAAACTGAGCCAAGTTAAACCAAGCCAGCCTAGGCCAGGCCAACAATAGAGTTGTTCGCCCAGCCGCCAAATGCACGGCTGGATTTTGACATTTTTTAACACGCGGCTGCCAAACGGCATAAAAGTTGACATATTAAATGTCATGAAGCGGGTAAACTTCTTAACTGCCTTAACCCCACTCCACCCAAAATTCAACGGCCTCGATTTTGTCCATGCGCGCAGTGAGCTCGTTAAAGTCAATGGCGCAACATGAGTTCCAACCGGGTGGGATTTTTTTCTTTTATATTCTCTGCTGTGTTGTGGGAGTGGGGGAGTCGTTGTTATATGTAGGAGTAAAGCAAGCTTTGTTGGCCCAAAACGAACGGGCAAGTCAATCAGTCAGCTGCCAATGGCAACGACAACAACAACGATGGCGGCGTGGGTGGGCCAAGCAACCAACCAACTAACCAACCAACCAGCCAACCAGCCACCTCCTTTAACTGGCAGGCAGGCAGGCAGGCAGCGCAGTAGTCTAAGGCGCAGGCGCAGATTTGGTCATATTGTATTTAATAGCACAGTGGTTTTAGATCTAAAAAGCTTCTGATTTTTTGTTTTTTAGGAATTTCCAAGTTATAGAATTTTATAAGAATTTTCCTGTATTTTTTTTAAGAATTTTCTTATTGTACTCATTTTTTCTTAGCTTTCTTAGCTTAATTTAGAGGAAGACGAATTTCACGAATTTCTATGGCTTCTCTATTAAATAAAGAAATAATGCCTGGTTTAATTTCTTATACTTAGCATCTAAGAATTTTCCTGTATTTTTTTTAAGGATTTTCTTATTGTATTTATTAAATTATCTAAATTAAACTTAATGAATAAATAAAGAAATTTAGGAATTTAGGAATTTTCTTAGCTTAATTTAGAGAAAGACGAAATTCAGGAATTTCTATGGCTTCTCTATTAAATAAAGAAATAATGCCTGGTTTAATTTCTTTTTTCCTGTATTTTTTTTTCAAGAAATTATGGATACTCCCTATCATATAACTTTTTAGCCAGAGAATATATTTTTATTCATTTAATTGACCTACTTTTATTTTAAACATTTTAGTAAAGTTCTGAATTTTTAGAGTTACCATTACACCTTGGTTATGTTATTTTTTCCTCTTTACATTTACTGTGCCACTGTGCTTGCCAAGAGTCTTTTAAAAGAGAGATGCATTTTTAGGACTCCCCCACACGCACTTATTATTTTTGTTGTTGTTGTTTCGAAGATCAAGCAAAACTTAGCAAAGACACAAACCTAAGAAATATATTAAAAAAAAGAAAATCAAAGTCGATTTTATTAGTGGGGAAGTCTATTTATCTATGTGTGTGTGTGTGTTTGTGCAAATAACAACATTCTTATCAGATTGTTGAAATTTTGTTGTCGTTGGTTGTTTTAGTTTTGTTGTTGTTGCTGTTGTTGTGGAGGCCGATATAAATTTTTTTTTCATTTTTTTTTTCTGTTGTTGTTTTTTGCGTGCAATGGAAATTGTTACTGCTCTATGTGTGTGCCTCAATTCAAGATCTTTATCACACAAGCCTTTAGGTACACACACACATCAACGTCTATGTGTGTGTGTGTGCTTTGGTAACATGGCAGGAAAACATGTAATGAAAATTATGACAAGCAAAATGCAACCAACAACAACAACAACAAAATGCACCAAATAAATAATAAAAAAAAAAAAATAATAATAACGCAAATATTGCAATGCCAGAGAATTACCAAAGAAGCAAAATAAAACAAAAAATAATAACAAAAAAAAAAAAAAATTATAATTCAATGGAAAATTGCGCCCACACACGCGTTGCTCTCGCACAGCGGCATAGCCAGCAACAACAGCAACAGCAACAACAACAACGATAACAGCAACAATGGCAACAACTGCCTTTTGTTGTTGTTGTTGTTGTCATTGCTTATCGTTACATTTGCTAGTTTGTTGTTGTTGTTGTTTATTTTTTGATGTTGTCAAATGTTGTTGCGTAGTCAATAGTTTTTTTTTTTTTTTATTTTGGTATCATGTCCGCTTGTTATTTTCAATTGTTTTTGTTGTTGTAAGTGTATTTGTTGCATGTCAGTTATTGTTGCACAAATCAATTTTCATTCAAGTCAAAAAAACAAAAAAAAACAAAAATAGTAATAATATTGTTTAAGGAGTAATTTTATTTTAAACTTATTCTAAAGCTGTAAAATTCCATTTGACTTTTTCTCTGCATTAAAAATAAGTAACGTATTTTTTTTTGTGTTTCTTTCTACGTGGATTTTTATATATTCTTTTATCATCCCCATAAAGCGACAAGGTTAATAATTATGAATTAGTCATGAGTTTAAAATTCGAAACCATTCGAGTAACTCAAAGTTGTAAAATGAATTACTTTAAATAAAAAGTGCTTCAAAAAATACTTGAAAATGAAGCAGTTTTAAAAGTTTGATCAATTTTCCATGATTTTTTAAAATGAATAATTATAAAAATAATAATAAAAACCCTATTAAATGTAGTAGCCTTTTTTAAAAAATTTCTAAATTGAATAAATCGAAAAAAATAAATAAATAAAAATATGTAAATGAAAAAAGTGAAAATAAATCAATGATAACAACTAAAAATGTATAAAATCTACACGTTTGGACTTGAAGCCTTTAAAATCTTAGATATCAATTTTTTAAAACTCAAAAAAAATAAATATATGGTAAAAAAAATCTAATATCGATTTATTATAAATTAATTAAAATCGGAGCCAAGATTTTTAGGCTTTAAATAGAAAAGTTTTTTTTTGAGGATTTGGGATATTTTCAAAATAATTTCTAAAATTCTAAGCTTGTTGTAAAATTGTTTTAAGGGTTTCTCCATTTCATCAAATTGTTTTTCGTATGTTTACATCACAGCTAAATTGAAATGCAAAATTGGCCAAAAAAAAAAAAACAAAAAGAGTCACACAAATACAAATTGCTGCACCCGTTATATGCATTGCGGTTTTCATTGACAATGACAGCGACAGCAACAACAATAACAGCAACAACAACAACTCCTTTATGCTTGTTGCTGTTGTTGTTTGTTATTATTGAAGTTGTTGCTGTTGTTTTGTCGTTTATCACGCATCGCTGTCAAACTGTCACTTTGGCTTAACGTTAGTTGGTGTAACGCAGCAACTGAGATAAACACACACACACACAGACAGACACAGGCAGAAAAGTTGGTGAGAATGCCGCAAGGAGCATGCGTAATAACGCATAATGTGCCAACAGCAACAACAGCAGCAGCATCACCAACAGCAACAACAGCAAGAAGGCGACAAAATCACTTTAATGACAGCAGCAGCAGCAGCAGCAGCAACGATGGACAAGGACAGACAACGCCTGCGCGCAGACTCAATAGCTGCCGGGCAGAGGCGTTTTGCCTCCAGACAAAAAAAAAGGAAGGAGGAGGAGGAAGAGGACAGGGCAGGGAGCTGGGCAACTGCTGTTTTGTCACATCATTATCAGCTTCAGTAGACGACTCTCACCATGATCTTGCGGTTGTCGTTGCTGTTGCTGTTGTTGCTGCTGCTGCCTGGCATTTTCAACATTATTGACATGACAGGCGGACAGACAGACAGACAGACAGAGAGTAAAGTGAGTCGAGTGTGTCTCACAGTCTTTCATCACTTTGCAGGTGTGAAGGAATTCATGGCATGTGCGCGCTTTGATTGGCCGCCATTTAACCATAGTTGTGTTTGGCATTAATATAGTCATTTGGGGGGACCCAAAATGGATGCTGCTGTGTTGCTGGTGGTAATCAGCAATTCAAAAGGAATTGATACGTTGAAAGCAAAAAAAAACAAAAAAAAAAGTCCCCAAAGGCAACAAAAAAGACAAAGACTTGAGGCTAAGCTTAAATACTCTTTTTTAATATTAAAAATATATAGAGAAATTGGTCTTTGACTTTAATGGACTTGTTGGTTGAAAATCAGTTCAATTTTTTAGTATTTCCCTTGAAATCGCTCAAACTTTTAAGAGCTAAAAAGTTAAATTAAAAAACCAATAAAATATCTGGTAAATTGAGTTAAGAAAAATGTAAATAATTCAAAACATTCTGAAACATTTTCAAATCGTTTTAAACTCACTCAAAAAAAATCATGAAATTATTTAAGAAATGAAAATAAAATCGGTTTACAGATTTCTTAATAAGAAATCATTTTGAAATCATTTTAAAAATTGTTCTAAATTTTAAAAGACTTGGACAAGAAAATTGCTAGCGATTTCCTTGTTTTTCTTTATTGTAAAGAGTAAATCTTGAGGAACTCAAAACTCTGACAGAGCTCTGTGAATTCTGTGTGTGTGCTTCTTCTTACTTGTTGCATGAATAATTCATAGCAATAACAACATCAAATGGACGAGGCAGCCAGAAAGGCAGGCATAAAAGAAAGCAGGCCTCAAGAGTAGCCAACTCAGTCAATGTTAAAGTTAATAACCAGTCACTAACCAAACGGGTACACAAAAAAAAAAAAAAACAAAAAAACAAAACAAAAAAAAAAGTGAAAGCTCATAAGGCAATCAGTCAAAACGTCATCAATAGAATTAAGTAATCAACTGCAAAACTGACCACACACAACACTGGATCAGAACAGGACAGCACAGCACAAGACAGCACAGGACAGGATTGGACAGGATGGGACAGAACAGAGCAGAGCAGAGAAAAAACGCACACACACAGAGTCAGATGAAGACAAGAAAGAACTAAGCAAAAAAGACAATGGAATGGTCAATGAACAACTGGGAAGCAGCAGCAACAACAACAACAACAACAAGTTGGTCATTGTTTGTGGTTAACACAAAGTCTTCTTCTTCTTCATCTTTTTCTCTGCCATTTGAAAAGGACCTCACAAAAACGAACCAGTTTTTTTTGGCCATTCAGTTTGTTATTTAATTGTTGCTGTCTGTTTTTGTTTTGCTGTCGATTAAGATAAACTGAATGAGTAAGAAAAACAAAAAAACAACATGTTAATTTGCCAAACTGCAACTGAAAAATGAAAAATTTGCATATATTGAAAAACGCGTGGCAAAAAAAAAAACAAAAAAATAAAGAAGAAAAAAAGAAGAGCTCGAAAATGAATAAAGATAATAATGATGGAAAAGGGTGTGGAATGCCCCAGGTGCATTTTTTTTGTTTTTTTTTATTATTAATTTTATGAGGTACGAGGAAAGGGTTCACTTCACATATCACTTATGCTAATTTGCCAGCGACTAATTATCGCCAAAGAGAGAGACTCTTTTTTTTTCACCTAAATAATTAACAATATAATATTTTTTTATGACTTTTGGGTGGTCTTCAACCTCTTTTTTTTGCATTAAAGACATTAAAAAAAATAAAGATAAACCAACAAGTTGTGGAGGGAATCTTACATGGTTAGTGGCTCCTTGGATTGCATAAATTAAAATCGAAATGTCTGCAAGCAAAGAATAAAAAAAAAAAAAAAACTACCGCCTAGTAAATAAAATAAATAATAAAAATAAAATACAAGCTAAAAAGAAACGACTTTTCTGGCGTCGTCGTCGTCAAGTCAAAGTCGCTGCCGTTTGCCTTTTTGCCATAATTATTGTAATTATTTTAATTGCGAGCGTCATAAAAACTGAGCAAAATAATTGTGCTAAAAAAAATATATATATTCACGAGACACCAAGAGCAGCAGCAGAAGCAGACTAAACTAGACAAGTGAGCATTTAAATTAAACCAGAAAACAAAAAAAAATAAAAATAATAATAAATAATACCTACTACTAAGAGTAGGAAAAAGGAAAAAAAAAATACAATAAATTTTAATTAGGCAAAACTGCAATGAAAAGGTCAATAATGGGCAAAAAACACAGGACATTTCAAATAAAAGGAAATCATGGCTAGATTAATAATTAATTAATCGATTAATATATATATTTTTTTAATATTTTTCCAATTTGAATAAACAATGATTATCATAATGATCAATCAACATTATTCATGTCTTTTGAGATTTAAAAGTTTTATAAAAAAGATGAATAAAAAAAAATCTATTATTATTATTTTTCCCATTTAATAAAATTCACAAATTTCCTTTTCTATTATTATTGTATTTTTCTTAGTAGAATTTTGCATATTTTTTGTGAATAATATTTAAAAAATTCACCACATATTTAAAGATCAATATTCTAACTCAAAATTCAGCAATATGCAAATTTTAGATGAGAAAAAACCTTAAGCCATTTAAAGATTGAAAACAATCCATGGTCTCTCAACTGCCAACAACTACAAATTGGCCAGCAGTCAAGTTGAGAGCAGAACAATAGATTTTGATGACTCTCCATCAAAGGCAAAAAAAAAAAAAGAAAAACCTTAAAAACTGTGCAGCAATTTGCAGTGGCCTCCAAGTTCAACTAACATTAAAAAAAAATACGGCTGCCTAAGGAATTCACTAGGCGGCAAAATAAAATTGGCAAAACAAAAAAATAAAGAACAAAATAATAATAAAAAAAAAAAACAAAATAAAGGAAGACAATTCGCGTTGCGTGATTTGCGTGAGCGTCGTGCGTTGACTGAATTGCCATCGACTGACTGACTGACTGAAGAATGGACAATTTGACAGACTATTTTCCCTTGTAGGAAAGCTGGATTTTTTTTTTGTTTTTCATATTGCGGGAGCTTTCTAGTAAAATAAACCACAATAAGTAGTTGATTTTTAAATATTTAAAGTGAAATTTGAATACCCTTTTTGTTTGATGAGCAGAACTTGAGGAAATCTAACTAGGCAATGGAAATTATTGAAATATTAATTATAAAAAGGCAATTTCAATAGATCAAATTTAATGTAGCTTGACTGGAAATTTCTAGCGATTTCAACTTCAGTTAGTCTCTGATTTTATTTGACAGGGTTTTGATAATAAAACTTTTAACTAGGAAATGGAAAATATGAAAAATATTAATAATAAAAATACAACTTCAATGGCTTAGATTTAATTTAGCTTGACGCGAAATCTCTAGCGATTTTTACTTCAATTGGTTTTAATTAATTTTTTAAATAAATGTGATTTTATTTGATAGAATTTTGAAGATGAAATAGAAATAACTATTATTAAAATCTCTAGCTATTTCAACTTCAAAAATAAATTGGATTTTTTTTATATAAAGCCAATTTCAATAGCTCAAATTTAATTTAGTTAAATAGAAATCTGTAGCGCTTTCAAGGTTGATTTTATTTGACAAGAGTTTTCGGTTTTCGTTAGGAATTCAACTTGTTTTAGCTTTAAAGAGTAAAGATAATTTTTGTAGTTTGTAGTTTTTTTTTTCTTTTGCAATCGCGGTCGCATTCAACTGCTCAACTTCAACTTCAAACGAAATTATACACACACACACACACACACACCAACACAATTGAAATTCCTTTGGCGCAGAAATTGCATTTCACGCTGAAAATGCGTGCTCTGCGTGCAGCAGCCCAAAGTGCAACAACAGCAACAACAGCAACAACAACAACAACAAAAGTAACATGGTTCGTCAGTAGGAGGCTTCAACTGAAGAGACCAAACCAAAGCAAAGCAAAGCAAAGGAAAGCAAAGCACAGCAAACCGAAGCCAGCCAGGCCAAGTAGCTTTGAGGGCAAAAGTGTAGGTGCTGCTGCTGCTGCTGCTGCTGCTGATGCTGCAACGGTTTCGACTTTGACTCTATGGCTGCGCCTGCGTAGCATAGACAAAGATAGAGACAAAGAGAGCCAGAGAACGAGAGAGAGAGAGAGAGAGCAAGAAAATTGGAAAGATTCATGCAGCTGTGCTGTGCGACGACCGCCTATCGCCTCATGTTATACTCTTTTGCCAAATATTAAGAATCTACTGGAAAATCCAACTAAATTCGATAGAAACTAATAAGCTCCAAGTCTACAGAAAGGACAAATCCAATAACCAGAAATAATTTCTAGAAATAGAAAGATAAAACTATTATAGTCCTAATAATCTTTATAAATTCAGAGGAATTTGCTTTCGCCAAGAAAATATTCAGAAATTAATAGGTACATTAAAAGTAAATTGTTTCCCATTTTTAAAAAGATTTTAAGTTTTCAATAAAACCAAGAAACAATCCAGAAATAATTTCGAGAAATTTAAAAAGAAATAAATTCGAAAAAAAGGGTTTTAAATTTAGAATTGAACTTTTAAACTTGGAAAAAAAATAATTCTAAAATTGAAGAATAGGCTAATTAAACATAAAAATCCTAGAGAAATAGTCCAAAGGTTCAAGGGTAATTAAAGGAAATACTTCCAAGAATTATATTAATTTCATTTAGTAAATTTGCTGACAATTTTCTATGACAAAAAGAGTATTCAAATTGTTATTATTTCTTATATGAATAATAAATATTTGCTGTGTTGCTGTTGTTGTTGGTGTGGTGGGGGCGAACAACCGACCATTCCGTCATGCCACAAAATGCCAAAAGCGCAACACTTGCCCCGTTGCTGCTTGCTGCATCCTCTCCTGTTGTTGCTGCTGCTGCTGTTGCAGCTGAGAATTGGCTCTGCCTCTGCCTGCTTCTTCTTCTTCATCTTCTTGGCCAACAATTCAACCTCAGTTTGAGCCACCACGTTTGTTGTTTGAACTCAGTCGGTTGTTGTTGTTGTCTGTCCATCCCATAACTTGCAGAAAAGTCACGTCTGCTCATGCAGTGCGCCGTCGCTTTTAGCTATTAGCTTGAATTTTGCGTGAATCGAATTTAATTTTTTTTTTTCTCTCTCTTGTTCTTCTTTTTATATATATATTGTATATATATAAGATTTTTATTTTGAGGTTGTTGGAGAAGCTTCAGTTAGCCCGTTGGCTTTTGGGCCAAGGCGCCTTTTTCTATTTGACTACACAGCAAACCAACAAAAACCAACAACTACAAATGTTGTCAATATTTGCCACAACAATGTCAGGCAACAACAACAACAACAACAACAACTGCTGACTGACTCTGTGGTCCACCAAAGACTTTGGATTGCCATGTTTACTTTGGTTAGCAGCAGCTTCCAACTTGAAGAATCCAGGAACCAAACAACTATGATTGCAATAGACTTACGCATTCACTTTGCATCATCAACTAGTAACCAAAAATGAACCCTTCTCTTTCACATTCCCAACTGAATTTTTCTTCATTTTGTCAAGGCAAAATGAGATTGAAAATAACCAAAGATTTGATTTGATCAAATGAATAAGACTTAAAATAAAACTAGTTCTGAAGTTAAATAAATAATTGTAGAAAATTAATAAAGCTTCGAGATTTTTTCTGTCATTTTTCACTAGCGATTTTCTATAATAGAGAAAAAATACTCGAAAGAAAGAAAGTCATAAAAATTTACCTAGAAGAAGTTGAGTTTATAATTATATTATACTCTAATTGACTACTGAAATTCAACTTAAACTATTTTTTTATATGGTTTAAGATATTTACAATAATATACAAAAAACAATTTAAAACGATTGCATTTCATTTTCTATTTGTAAAATTTTTTTTTGAAAAATCTATAAATTTATTTATACCTTGGGTCTTCTGAATAATACAAATTCTGGCCTAGAAATTCTTAGCTTTTGCGGTCAATTTTCGTTATTTTCTATTGAGTTTCGTCGGTTTCCTTTAAGTTATCTTCCCTTTTTTTGTATTGATGATGATTTTTCATTCCCAAAAATAAAAAAAATTAATTAAATTTACCTTAATTTGGAAGCGTATGATGGATTTTAAAAGGTTTCTGTTCTGTCACTTTATCATTATTATTATGAGAAAAGTCCATTAATAAATTTTTGTATGTGTTTGATTCCACACTCACCTGCAAAAGAAGAAGAAGAAGAAAAATGAAGTAAGAAAATTTATATAAAAAAGAATTTCATTAAGTGCAATGTGAAATTTTTATAATGGCAGACGTAAACGGAAATGCATTTTTCTGTGGGTTGTCCGGGTTAGGGGGGAAGGGGCCAAAAGGGCTTACCCAAAATGGCGGCGGCCACATGGCGGCGCCAAAGTGCAATGGCGATGATGCCATAATAGTTAATACCACAAACATACATACATACATACATACATACATACATACATACATATTTACCAACCTATTAATAAGCTCAAAAGGAATACTGGAGAATTGGGGGGAGGAATGAGGTGATTAAGTGTTTTTTTTTTTTGATAGGAGAAGGAGGAGGAATTCGAAGGCAAAGAGGTGTGTCTTTTGCGTGTGTCAACTTTTGCACCAACAAAATGCAAATACATACATACATACATATTTATGTATTCCATTTCGCCCTTTTAACACTCAGGCAGGCAGCGTCGTATTTGGTGCGCTTGAGCGATTTGCAAAAGCACGAATGGCTCACCGGACGGACGGATAGACAAGCGGACAGACGGACATTGCATTTTCCCCCTTCCCATATGGTTAAAAACGATATTTGTATACTCTTTAATCTAGAACTATTTGAAATGAAACGGATTTAAATAATGTTTAAAAAATTGTTCTAAAATATAAGAAAATCGGAACAAAAATCAATCAAGAAATTAATATCGAAATTGGAAATGGAATACAAAAAATTAATCAAATTGAAACACAAAAGATTTAAGATTTAAGATGAAAGAAAATTGATCTAGAATATTAATTAACCAAAAGACAATAGAAAACAATAATTGGTTAAAAAATCGTTTTGAAACAGAAAAAAGTGTAAAAATTAATATAATAGAAACAGAAATATTTAAAAATTAAGCAAAACAAAAAAGAAATATTTGAAAAGCAAAGTGAAAATTAGAATTAAAGTAAAGAAAACCAAATTAGTATTAACTGGCTTATTTTAAAAATCAAGTTATAAGAAATCGTAATAGAAATTCGGAAATAATAATGAAAATTGGTCAAAAAAATCAAATAAAGCTAGAATTAAACATTAAAATACAATCAAAAAAGAATAGAGAAATCCCATAAAAATCTTCAAAAATTAAAGTGTTTTTAAGCTCGATTTTCTTCAATTTTTCGTAACTAATTTTATTAAAAAAAGTGTATGAAAATAAGCAAGAACTAACAACTGCAATGCAATTTGTACAATGGCCGACAGACTAACCAACCAACCGATTGACCAAACCGACGACTGACTGCTAAATGCATTAGTTTCTTTCCCTGCCTTTTGTGTGTGTGTGTGTGTGTGAATGTGTGGATTGGAGTGTGCGTGTTGTAGTTGGTAAGTTTGATTGTTGCTGTTTTATTTATTTTTTTTTTTGCTCTTGTTGAACAACGCAGTGTCGTAACCAACGCCAACGTGGACGCCTACAATTGGTGGCATAAAACCAACCAACCAACCAACCCTCGATACCAACTAACAACAGCAACAACAAAAACAACACCAACCCTAGAAGCAAAAAAAAAAGAAAAAAGGTGGCGGCTATTTTCGTAGTCTCTCAGGTAGGCACGCATGCAATTTTAGATATGTGGGAAGGGCTACCAAAAAAGAAAAAAAATAAACATGAGATTCCCTAGCCAAAAGAGGCGTCTTTTATTTGAATTTTAGGGTAGTAAAACGAAATAAAATCTACCTACTTTCTAGGGAATCTAGGCAACGAGTAGGTCACAAATACACACGAAAGTTGCTTTTATATTTTATTTATTTCCTACCTCCTTTTTACCCTCAACAAACGCATTAAATGGCAAACGTTTGGCAGTAAGGGTTGCTCATAAACACACACACACACACACACACATACATATTTATATCTACCCTAAAAAAAAAAGAGAATGGTTCATCGACAGTTTTTTCAACAGCCATTTTCAATCCCTTAAATATTTTTACTTATTACATACAATTTACCAATCATAGTCATCATAGATTATATTTGTAAATAAAAGACTATGAAAAGGCTTCTATAAAACCAAGAAATTTGGAAAAACTAACATTTAAGTTGATTAATTTTTCGAAACCAAAAACTAAATTTAGATACTAGTACCATGTAAATAACGATATTTATAGGGTTTTTTTAAAACGAATTTTAAAAATAGAAAATGAAATGCAGTGGTTTTGAATTTTTTATATGTCATAGCTAACATCTCAAACCATACAAAAAAAATAACTTTGGTTTAATTCAAGTACCGTTAGTCATTGATTTATATAATCAAAATTGAAACTAAGAAAAAAAAAGCCATGGTTGGTGGGGTACGCCTACAGGCTGCTGTAGTCATCCGAATTGAAAAATTAAAATTGATTTTTATTAAGAAAGCTTGCCGCTATTACCCGAACTAGAATATTTTTTTATAACTGCAAAATTCAAAAAATGGCGAATTTCTAAAAAAAAATACAAAATTCGCTATATTTTTTGTCGTAAATTTAAAATAAAAACTATAGTAATTATTAACATTTTTAAAAGGTCCTAGTTCGGGTAATAGCGACAATAGCTTAGAATATTGTGTAAAAATTTCAGCTCAATCGGATGACTACAGCAGCCTGTAGGCGTACCCCGCCACCCAAACCTTAGTTTTAAGTTTGACTGCATAAATTAGAAACTAACGGAACTTATACTAAACTCCAGTTATTTTTTTTTCGTGTGGTTTGAGATATTAGCAATAACATATAAAAAATTCAAAATGATTGCATTTTATTTTCTATTTTTAAAATTTGTTTTAAAAAACTTCTTCAAGCCGTGTTATTCACATGGTACTAGTACCTTAAAATAAAGTAAAAATAATAAGAGAATGAAATAAAAATAAGATAAAAGTGAAATGTAAATAAAAATAAAATGATTGAATAATATAAGCTCAAATCAGCCCAGATTTTAAGGGTCTTCTGAAAGAATTCTAAAAATAAAGTAAAACTAAGAACAAAATAAAATAAAATAAAATGAAAATGCTGAATAAAATAAAATAATCGAAAAATAAAAGAAATTCATTTCTATAATTAAAAATAAAGGTTTTAAGATACTCCCTTGAGAACTTTGGTATTTACTTAAGACAATCATAATTTAATTTATATTTGGAACCACAAAAAATACTAAAGACTTTGCTTTACAGGATCAGTAAAAGTTGTCAAAACAATATAATCCAAAAAATAATATTAGGTACATTAAAACAGTCAAGATTTTAAGGTTCCCGAACCATCAGAACCCTTGGGAACTACACAGTTTATTTAAGGCAATCAATAAAATTAAGTAATAAATTGCAAAACTTTTTTTTTTGGTTATTTTTCTAAGAATTTTGACTGTACCCTAAACAAAAAAAACAGCGAGCCAAAATTTAATGAGCTCAAAAAATCACAAAAAAAAAAAAAATAAACCAAGGGGAAGGAAAAGTAATCAACATTTGTTTAATGCGTTTTTTTTTTGTTTGACACTGACATTGAATTGCGTTTCACTTCGTTTCATTTGATTTTTTAAAGTTGATGACGAAACTTCAAAAAAAAAATATATACCTAAAAATAATAAATTATAGTTAAACAACAACAAAACAGTTCCATTGTATTGTACTTATTGCCAAAAGCTCAGCTTTTTTCAGCCCCTATAAGAATTAACTACCCTTTGGCCTTCTTTTATTTATATATATTTATATTCTCTTCCTTCTTTTATATATTGTATATTCATGTACATATATATATATTTTTTTCCAGTGTGCTGCACATTAACACACAGCAAAATCTTTGACGGCGCCAGAGAATGGCGCGCACGCGCAAAACTTGTTAGAAATTCGCACACACACAAAGCACTCAGTGTCTCACTTCCTCCTCTCTGCCATTCTATTCCATTCTTTTTCAAAGCAGAACAGTAAAAATAAAATAAATAAAACAAAAAGCACCGCTCTGCGCTGCGCTGCGCCGCATATGTTCAAGGTTAACACGCTTGCGCGCAGCGCAGTTCGCTCAAGTGTACAAAATGAAATTGGCAAGGGGACAGACAGGGACAGAGGCAGACGAAAGAGGAGAGACGACAAACGACAGACTGAGACTGATTGCTGCTGCGGTTTAACAGTGGGGCGTGCAAGGGTTAAATTTTGATTTGATTTGGATAAAGTTTTGCCCATTGTACTTAGTAGAAAACCATTTTCATTTTAAGAATTGAAGTAGGCCATTTAAACTATTTGATTGTTTTAACCCATTAAATACACAAAAACTATTTTTTAGCATATACATCAATTTTCTATCTTATTTAATTTAATTAATAAGAATAAATTAATATTATTTCAATTAAACTAGAACTATTTTTTCATTTTATTTATATTTATTTAAAATCTTGCTAATTTCAATTATTTTATTTTTGTTTAAGATTAAATTATGCTCAATTCTTAAATTTGAATATAAATAAATATTAGGCCCTTTTGGTCACATCAAGGTTAATACAATTTTGCCTAAATTTCAAAAAAAAAAAATTTCACTTAGTAGGCCTTGAATTAAGTTTTATGAATTTTTGAAGCCTAGAAAAATCAGTTTTATTCAACAGTTTTAATCGGAAACACGAAGCGAACAGAACCACATATATTTTTTGGCAAAAGTAATAAATTTTTGGTACAACATAAATTTTATATATATTTAGTGATATATAAATGATCGAACAAATAATTCAGCAGTCAGGTAAAAATAAAGAAAATATATATATATTTTTTTTGAAATATTTTTTAAAATTTCTTTTTTTTTCAGACTTGGTGCTTCTTTTTTGTGTTGATTAATAGCAAGTAAGATAATTCATCAATTTTAAACCAGTAGACTTTTAAAAATTGTTCTTGTTATTACAGTTAATTCAAATTCGTTTCGATTGCAATTGAATAAATTATATATTAGTACAATACAAAATTTTCCCCAAGCAGAGAACACAAAGATGTCCCAAAATCGTTCCCGCTCACATAGAGTGAAGCATATAAATTCTGATACGACTTTATATGTCTCAAAGTTACGTTCTATGACCGAGGTTCAGACCAAGGAACAAAGACGTCAGCAGCGTTTGGAATTAATCCTGGCCTTGGGCCGTCATAAGCCAGAAGATGCGACTGCTTTGCAGTATTACAATTTTCTAAGGGAATTTTGTATAGTCCATAATTGTACGATCGATGATGGCATAGACGATTCAGTCAAGGGCTGGAGTCAATTGACTTCGAGACAAAAGAAATTATACGATTCGGTAAGTAATCTAAAATCTTTCTAAATCTATAAGTTTCCCCAAAGCATCTACATCTTTCTAGGAACGTCATGCTGAATTACCCATTCCCATTCCTTCTCATATGCTTTATCGAGCCTTCCAAATGGAGCGCGATGGTCGCTGGTCTTTGGGCAAGGCTCCGGTGGGCGACAGGGGAGCCACCATGTACACCGTAGAGTCCTATAACCCGGCGCCGCCCCCAACAAAAAAACGCGGTTTTGCCAAATTCCATCAGCCTATTAAATATGATAATATGGCTACATCCACAACAAATGGCTATCCACTGACTTGTAGGAGGTCAATGAGCTGTAATTGTGCTACACGAAAGTGCCTGGAGCTCAAGATGAAGGCACAAAGAACGTTGACGCCTTTGGCTGCCAAGCACCGAACCGTACGAGCGGTTTCCTTGTCCCGTATTCTATCCGAAGATAGTGTCGCCTCACGTCGTAAAAATAATAGACGTACGGGTGGTGCTAATTCCAAGCCCATCAAAAACAACAACAAACAAACACCGATTCGACAACCGAAGGAGGATTATGGTAATAAGGGCGATGGAAATCGAATTACTGGTAATAGTTTCCTAAATCAAATACGGAAAACGACACAAATCGCGATGAATCATAAATCAAATATTACCGTACGGGCGGAATGCCACAAGGAGGATGCAGCAGCAGCAGAAGCAGCTCGGAAATTTCCTACAAAATCGGCCAAAGTCACAAAACGCAAAAAGGGGAAAAGCGCCAATAATAAAAAGGAATCGGTGACTAGAATATCATTTTTTTCACCCTTACCAAATATCGCGGAATTTCATTTAAAGAAGTAATAGAATAATTAAGGGACTGAATGGGAAAAAAAAATTCTACGTTATAAAAACAAAAAAACATCAAAAACTCAGCACACACACACACTTAATAAATTTTTCCCCTTATAATTTAGTTCAATAAGGCAGCAATTTAAGAATCTTGGAGGACTACGCATAAAAAAAATTCAACAGAAAATAAATAAAACATTTATTTCATGTTTATTGTAAATTACAGAAACCTGTGTGCCAAAAACAATAAAGAATGAAACAAATTAAAATAAAACACAATAAAAAAAACGTTAGAATCCTAAATAATTTTTGAAAAATAAAAATTAAGACGGTAAAAATTTATTTATGGCATTTAGTCTGAAATGGGCCAGATCACAATAAATAAATAATTAAAGGAACATTATAAAATGCTTGAAAATAATTTTAGGAGCTCAAAAAATACAAATCTAAATATTAATTATTAGAATTTAATTTTATAACTCAAGAACGGCTAGACAGATTTGATTGAAATTTTGTGGGGAGATAGTTTAGTTTATTCTGAACTTTCTCTCGTATTTTATCAATTTTATTTTAAGGAAATTCCCAAATAAACACAAAATGGAGTAGATATTTTTTAAGGGTAAATCAATTTAAATACTTATTATTGTTGGTATTGTATTATTATTATTATTTTATTTTTTTTTGCAATAAGTTTAGACAGCTGTTTATATAAACCCAATTAAGTTTCATTCTCTCCCTTTTTCTCTCTCGAAAGAATTCACAAACCAACCGAAACTAGTTAAAAAAATTACTATGATGAACCGTTATCTACTTGGACAACAACAATAATGTCCAATAAAACATTGTAGAGACAATAAAAACGCACAAAGATAAATGAAATCAGCCAAGGCAAAAAAATTCGCAAAAATGAAAAAAGCAACAACAACAAAAAATGCGAATCGGCACGCAGAGAGTCAAAGTCAGCAATTTGACCCAAATTCGCAAAAAAAAAATAAAAGCTTTTGTTGTTGTTGTTCTAACGCGCTTTTATGTGCGTCGACAGAGCAGCTACGAAGAAGAAGAAGAGTAAAAAACAGAAGGTAAAACGCGTAAATTTGTGTGCTCATTTTTTGTTTTATATATATTTCAAATTTCAAAAAATTAGCAGAAATTAACTTAATTTAGAATTAGAATTATGATATTTAATTGAAATTAAAATATTTCATAATTTCCAGTTTGGACATGTGTAATCTCAAAATTTTGCAAATTGGCGAAACAAAAAAAATATATGTATGTTTGGGTTTCTATATGTTTTAAATTCCGCGTTGGCGAAACATCAACAAATACATGAAATGAACAACTGTACACAAAGGCGGCAAAAGTCACTGCCGACGACGACGTCGACGACGCCAAGTTTATATTGCCCATTGCGCCTACTGAGCTCTCCTCATCTTTTTTTTGTTTCAAATCTATGTCTGTGTGTGTGAGTGTTTGCGAATTTTTTTTTTTTGTGTTTTGTGCAAATGACCAAACGACAGACTAAATGGCTGACCGAAGCTTTGCACAGTGAATTAAAATATATTGAAAAACATAAATCAAGTTTTCAATTTCAAATTTTCTTAAGAAAATCGGTTGATTTTTGTATTTTGTTCATTATTATTTTTTCAAATATTATTGCTTTCTTTTTTCTATGATTTGAATAATAAAAACTAAACTAATATGATTTTAAAAATTGGTTAAACTTCAATTAAATCAATTCAATCCATTGTTCTCTTTTCTTTCATTTATTTAATTGCAACTTGAAATTAATTTTAATATAAAAGAAGGCCTTGAAACCACTGTGCGGCTGCCGCTGCTGCTGCCTAGCTGTCTAAATTTATAGTCGCTTACGCACGGATGTCTAAAAAAGCACAGCTGACAGAGGCACACGCACACACACACTGATAAACGCTCTCTCTCTGTTGCTCTTCTTCTTGTTCGTTTTTTGCGCTCTTGATCTTTTTTATTATACACTTTTTCGTCTATTTCTGCTGCTGCTGCTTCTGCTACTTTATGCTGATCAGCGGCACGTCATTTCGACAGTTTGTTTTATTTTTATTATTTGTATGTATTTTTTATTTTTTTTTGTTGTTGGTATGTGACTTCTAACTGCTTTTTTTTGTTTTTTTTTTGTGCACAAACAGACACAATGGAAATTATATAGACACACACAAACATGCAAACATTTTTAGTTTAACTAACTTTTTGCACGAACTTTGTTGCCAAGCTGGCCAAACATACATATAGAAAGAGATTACGCAATGCGTTTTATTATACTCTTCTCTTCTTCTTGACTCTTGTTTCGTTTCCGCGATCATTCGCAAAAAAAATTCAGTTTTTTTTTATTTTTTGCAAGCGACCCAATTGGAAATCTGACATAGAAAAATAAATGAAAACAAAAATTAATAGCAAAAAACAAAAAGAGAAATTTTAATTAAAATAATTTTAATTTTAATTTATTTTCCTTTTATATTTACTTGTTTTACAATTGATAATAATTTTTCCATTGGGTCTTTTAATAATAATGAAATTCAATGCTATCTATACACACACACACACACACACATTGATATTAATTCAGTAGGTGCGTGGTGTTTTTTTTTCGTGTGCCGTTGAAATTTGCGAGAACCGGCAACAAATTTCGCACATTTCTGTCCTTGACACACATTGCGTATACGCAATATTCGCAAAATACTGCGTGTTTGTCTGTGTGTCTGTGTGTGTGTGTGTAGATTTGCCGGCACTCAGTCAATTGAGTGCCGAGTGCGTAAAGCTTCGTCATCATCATCATTCTCTGTTCGCCGACAATTTATTAGTTCAAGTTAATGTGCGTTTGAGCTTTGTGTGTGTGTGTGTGTGTGTGTGTGGTTTGACCTACTTAATAAATCTTTAACCAGAGATAAGAAACATATGTTTCAAATTCTACGCAAATTTCAACTATGTTTTAGTAAGTATTATTTTTTATTATATCTACATTAAATATAGAATTTTTCATTCATTTTTATTCTTTTGATAAATGTTTTTCAATAAATTATTGAAGTTCATTTGATTTTTGGTTTTTTAAATACGCTTAATTTTTAAACTTGGAAAAACTGACCATAAAATGATTTTTAAATCCTGAAACTTAAATATAAAATTATTTTTATGAAAAAAAAGTGAATATTTAATTAAAAATCGCTTAAATCCAAATAAAAGACGAAATTATTATTTTCATAATTTTAAAGCTTAGAAAAACTGATGAAAAAATTATTTTTTGTTATTTAAAATTCAAATGTTTTTTTTAAAGCCTGAAACTAAAATATAAAATCATTTTTATAAAAAAATTTAAAGTGAATATTGAATTAAAAGTCTAAATTATTATTTTCATAATTTTAAAACTTAGAAAAACTGATGAAAAAATGATTTTATGTTATTTAAAATTTAAAATGTGTTTTTTTTTTTAAATATAAATCCAATTAATAACTTAAATCACTTGGATACATTTTTAAAAATCTAAATTGAATAAATAAATAATTTATTAATTAAAAACTGTAATTTTTTTATTGGAGTCTTTTTTTTATCAGTTCTAATACCAAGTTTTTCATAAATTTTCTCTCATTTCTTTCTTTTCTTTTCATTATTATCAAATTTCACGCAATGCGGAACGATTTCAAAATTTTTGTACGTGTCTGGATGGGTCCAAAGGCATTTGCATTTTTTTTATTGTATTTTATTTTTTCTTTTTGCATTGTGATAACAAGAAAGAAAGAAAAAAAATGTACACAAAAATTTTTAAGTGCAAAACTGATAAACTTGAGGAACTAACAAAAAAAAAAAAAAAAAATTGCTAGCGATAATTTATTTTTAATCAGGTTTAAGTATTTTTTTTTTGGTTAGAGCTTCTATTGTTGTAGTTTGTAGCCATATGTTTGCTCAAACATGGCAAATTGCGTAAGCAAAAAAAAAAAAAAACTGTATACTTTGTACATATAGAAATTGTTGTCAAAGAGAATTTTGCGAAAAAATATAATAATCATAATAATAAAATGATCACATACAGAGACGTGACTATCTCTACACACATACACACACACACACACAGACATTCGCACGCTGTGTTGCTCTTCAACTTGACTTTGAAATAAGTTTTCAATGAGCAAATCGACTCTCTCTCGCCCGCAACAAAAAACAAGAAGAAAAAAAAAAGTGGGTGTGCTTTTTAAGAGAGTGATAAATTTTATGCGTGTTCTCTTTTGTTTGTCGATTTGTGAGGGGCTCTTTATTTTTTTGCAAATAATTTTATGCGTGAGCCACTTATTTATTATCTTTGCTTTTGTTGTTGTTGTTCGTTTGTGCTACTTTACGCACTTTATGTTTTTTGCAAAATATTTGATTGTTGTTGTTGTTGTTCTACGTTGGACGAGTTCATTGGCTTTTGTGTTTGAGTTGTTGGTGTTGCTTTTTTTTAGTGCGTGAGTTGCTGGGCCTATGATTATTGTTATTGTTTTTGTTTTATTTTGTGCGTGTCGTTGATCTTTTTCGCAAAAAAAACAAAAAAAACTGAGCGGGTTCATTGAACTTTTTTGCGTTAGACTTTTTTTTTTTGTGGTTCATAGGCAGCTTTTTTTTCAGTTGTAAAGCAAAAGTTCAATAGACTCGCAAATTTTTTTTTCTTTTATTTTCTTTTTGTCTTTTTATTTTACGCGCAAATTTATTTTTTGTATCTTCTCTGAGGGGATTTGATAAGTGATTATTAAACGCAATGGGGCAACTTTTAATCATTGTAATTAACGAGAAAACAGAGACAAAGAACTCAATTTCATTAAATAAAATTTAAAAAAAATTATATTATATTTTCTTGATTATTTTATTATTTATCTAATAAATTTAATTCACCTAATTCTATTTAATTCCATAAATATTAAATAATAATAAATTTTAATAATATTAAATTATTTTTCTCAAATTTCAATTTTATTCTTCTCAAATTAAAATCAAATATTCAACTTTAATTAAGAAATAATCAATTTTAATTAAATTAAATTATTTTCTCAAATTTCAATTTTATTCTTCTCAAATTAAAACATTTTTAAAGCCTTTGCGTAATTTGGACCTAATTTAATTTAATTCCTCATAAAATATGTATGTAAAAAATATTAAATTTAAAAATATAATTCCTAAAATAAATGCCTATTTTATTTAAATTCAATCCCTGAAGTGAATGGATTAAATTTAATACTTCACAATTTCAGTATTTTTATATAAATTTTTACATTTAATCCCTAAAACAAATTGCTTATTAAATATGAAAGGAATTAAAATATGTTATTCAAAAATAATATTTAAATTGAATCCCTTAAATGAGTTATTTCAATTTTCCCAAATTCTATTAATTTATTAAATTTTCGATTCATTTCACAATTTCAATCACCTTAAAAATTGACTTATTTTTTTTTTCTTTTGAATTCCTAAACAAATTATTCGTTTTTCTGTCTTTTTGTTTGTCTCTTTGTCTTTTTTTTTATTTGGTTTAGCGCCATTGATCTTTTTTAAATTTGAATTGGCCAGCTTAGTCAATTAATTTGGCCATCATTTATTTTTATAAACTAAATTTCAAACACATAATTTATGCCAAAAACTTTCGAAAGTTCTTGTAGCCATGGGAAATTTGCACATATTTCTCCATGTGATTTTTTTGGGTGAAATTTTGTTGTTGTTGTTGTTGTTTCTAATTGCCATGCTTGCCAAAAAAAAATAAAAGAAAAAACTTAAAATTGAGTTGGTGACATGGCAAAAGGCATAGAGTTTTGCCCCTTTATTTTTTTTGGTTTTTTGGTTTTAATTTAAATGTTTGGCGTTGTCACAAGAAAGTTGCTTAACCGGATTCATATGAGAAATTCGGAGGTCTTTTTAAATATAAAATTAAATTAAATTAAATTAAAAAAATAAAGAAATAAATAAAATAACAAAAAATAAAATCAAATAAAATAAAATAAAATAAAATAAAATAAAATAAAATAAAATAAAATAAAATAAAATAAAATAAAATAAAATAAA
>JAWNPY010000206.1:0-26439 GCA_035078625.1 Scaptodrosophila scaptomyzoidea
ATATATATATGTATTTATATATGTATTTCTTTTAATTATTTAAGCATTTTGTACGGAATTTCAAACTTAATTTTCTGTTATTATTTTTGGTATGATAATTTGTTTTTTTTTTTGTATATTTTCTTTTAGTTTTGAAATTGATTTTGCATGTCATTTTTCTTTTTATTATTATTAAGTGATTAGTTTCTTTTTTTATAATATTGTTTGTATTTTTTTTTTAATTTTTTGTTTATAATTTTTTGTCAAACAGCCAACAAAACATATTTATTTTTTTGCTCTTTTTGTTTAATTTCAGAATTTAAAATGAATATCCAAGTCGTGTAAACAATTGGCAATTGGCAAAATCTACAATCAATTCAATGGTAAAGCATTTAATGGAATCAAATCACACAAATCAAGGTACGTAAATTATTAAAGAATTAATTAAAACGAATTGAGAAAGAGCACTAAGAAGTTTGTATTTATTATTTTGTTTTATAACGAAGGCAAACTGGTCAAACTGGTCCCCATAATATGCATTTATTTTGTTTTTTTTTTGTTTTTAGCAAAATTATAGATTAATTTATTTGATTGATCTGTTTTTTTTTTTTTTTTCTTAGCGCTCCAAATAATTTAAGTTTGTGTTTTTGAGTGTATGCTTAAATTTAAATAGAGAATACGAGAGAGAAAGAGAGAATTAAAAAGCAACTGCAAAATGATAATTGGCACTAAGCAAAAATTGATAGGTTTATATTTGAATATATATAAATTAGTAAATTAGTGAATTAGCCGACTGTTTACTCTAGAAAACATCAATTGTCAATTTTTTCATGTAATTTTTAAATATTATTTATTAGTTACTTGATTTTTGTAGTTTTCTTTTTTTTTTTTTTTGAAATGTTTGTGGCGTGAATTTGAATGTGAAGTTGTGAATTTGTGAGTGAGCTTAGAACAAGTTCCGCATTTGTATTTGTATTTCAAGGAAAAATTTTTTATATTTAGGCAGTGTTTAATAGGCATTATTAAAAAATATGCATTTTTCATTTACTTTTCTTATTTGTTGTTTTTTTTTATTTTTGTGTGTGTGTTTGTGTTTTATGGCTTTATGCATTTCTGTCCAAGTGAGTTTGTTCAGCGATATAGAGTAAGAGAGCTTAAACATTCAAACCAATTGAAAATTGTTGTTTCCTTACGCGTTTGTTCTTTTTTTTAATTGTTTTTTTTTTTTGTACACTTTAAATGTAGCATACTCAAGTGTTAAAAAAATGTTGAATTTTTAGCGCAATTTTTGTAAAGCAAAAGCAAAGCATTTATGGATAAATATTTGTATGTGGTCAAGTGTTGTTATTGGTGTTTGTGCAGTGGAATCTCACAAAATATAAAGCTACTTACTGCTTTCTAGGCACAAAATTAAACAATTGTTTCAAACAAAGCTTAGCTTAGCTGGGCAAATAAAGTAAAACAATTATAATTAATAGATATTAAATTAAAAAAATGTAGATAATAAAATACATATATTACTTGTATTTAGGGGAAAATGAGTGGCACGGGAGGCGACTGCTAAAACTTTGTTTGAATTGGAAATTGGAAATTGTCAATTTGTTTTTCTTTTTCGTTTTTATTAGGTACAATTATTATTAATAAATATATATATAAATATATATATATATATATACTTATATATATACATATATGTGTGTTTTTTTAAGCTTCACTGATTACACTGCACTTTTGATTTTTTTAGGTTTGTTTTGTTTTTGGTTCTAGGGAAATGAAAATGAAAAATAAATAACAACAAATATATATATTATTTAAACTGCTTCCATTTTGTTGTCCATTTTGTTTAATCAATTTGTTTTTTTTTTGTTTTGTTTTTGGTTGGTTCTTATTTGTTCTGTGGTTCCTGTACCCTTATGATCATTTATTTTTATATATATATATATATATATAGATATATAGTTTTAAATAGGTAGATTTCTTACTTGGCATTTTCAAATTTTATGATATTTATTTGACATGCTTAATTTACACAATTGTTGCTTTTACATTGTTTTTTTGTTTTAGTTTTCTTTGTTGATTTTTGTTTTTTGTTTTTTTTTTTTAATTTAATTGTTGTCTTTTCTTTTGCTTTTGCTTGTTCTTTCGCAAATTACTTGAATTCTTTTTGTTTAGAATTTAACACTTTTGTCTGCTGACACTTTAAATTATTTGTCACAGTCTGATTGTGTGTATCTGTGTGTGTGTGTATTTGTTTGTCTCTGTTAGTCTGTCAGTACTTTAATTTAATCTATTAAAGATTTTTTTTTTAAATACACTTTTTAATTTTTTTTTGTTTTAGTTCGGTTTTATTTGCTTTTTTCTTTTTGGTTTTACTTTCTTACTCCATGCGCCCCAACTCCAAGCATTTAGTGTCTGTGTGTGTGTGTGTGTGTGTATCTGTATGGTTTTATGTATTGGATTCGGATTTAAAATGCAATGAACTTGAAATTGGACTCACTATTTTTGGCAGGCACTGTAAATTGTTTTTTTCTTTCTTCTTCTTTTTCTAAGCCTATAAATGTGAGTGTGTTTCTGCATAAACCAAAAAAAAATAAAAAAAATAATTTTTTCCTTCTCGATTATTTTTGTTTTCTTTTTTTTTATATTTTTTAATAGGCACGTTGAGTTGTACAATAAAATTTATTCATTTTGGGATTTAATTTTTTTCATTTTTGGTTTTTTTTTTTTAAATTTTTATTTTAGCTACTTTATTTTAAATCATTTAATATTTTTGTTTGTTTGTCATTGTTATCGTTTTGTGTGTATTGCTTTTTATGGCAGTTCAGGCGGTTGCTTTATTTTGTTTTAATTAGTTTTATTATTATTTTTTTTGTATTTCATTATTATTTAGTATTATTTAACTTGGATAAATTTTAAGTACAAACTATGCAATTAATTGGTGTTGTTGTTGTTTTGTTTTTCTTTTTGAATTAAATTTATTATTTATTGTTAGGTGAATTTGAATTTGCTAAATTTGACTAGGCAAGTTTTTCTTCGTACTCAATGCAAACTTGAAAACAACAAAAAAAAAAAAGAAAAATAGGAAATAAATTATAAAATATATAAACGTTTGTCTTAAGTACTCTGAGTAAATATTTTTTTATTATTATTTTTGAATTTATTAGTTTTTGTTTTTCTTTTATATTTAATTTAGAATGTGAATTTAAATCAAGCGTGTGTTTTGTACTTGTTTAATTTATATTTTTTTTTCCTTTCCTATTATTTTTTTTTATTTATTTATTTTAGACTACTTGCAAATACAATTTTTAGAGCTTGTTCGCTTTTTAGCTGTTGTTGTTGTTGTTGTGTATGTAAATGAATCCTGACTTAATGAATATATAACATTTTTTCGATTTATTTGTATTTGTATTTGTTTTTTTAACATTTTGTGTGTGTGTTTGTGTGTGTGTATTTTTCTTAATTATGATTGAAGTTGTTCTTATTGTTGTTGTTGTTGCTGACTTGAACTGAGAAGTTGCTGGTTGTTGTTGTTGTTGTTGTGTAGCTGCTGCTTCTGTTGTTGTTGTTGTTGTTTTATAGCAGAAAATTATGCTTGCTTTGCTGTTATTGTTGTTGTTGTTGTTCTTATTGATTGTTGATGTTGTTGTACTTGTTTGCTTACTTAATGTTGTTGTTGTCGTTGTTGTTGTTGTTAATTAATTACTGCTGTTATTTTTTTGTTTGTTATTACTCGCGTGCGTCTTGGAGGGGGGGGCGAGGCCTGGCTCAGACATCTGCCGTGCGGGATGTTATGCTCGGCGAGCGCGAGTGTATTACAACCTTATGGCCGTTTTTTGTTACAAAACCATCGCTCTCCACTAAAACGGCCGTTTGCCGGCCCGCACTGCCGGAACTCTGGCCACCCGGACTGCCCACTGCGCCGTTATTATTATCAGCGCCATCAATTGGACTATTTACATCATCGTTACCATTACCATTACCGTTAGCTTGTTGCTGTTGATCAGCATCCGGATTTAGATCTGCATTCGAATTACGATCATTATCATCTCCATTATCTTTGTCTCGATCCTCGTCAGGATTATCATTATCGTTTGCTGCTCCGCCATCACCGCCAGCATCACCAGGATCATCATTGTTGTCACCAGCATCGCCACCAGCTTCGCCGCGCGCCTTATGCTTACGCCAGGCGTGCTGGATCAAACGGGTACAGTACTCCTCACGTTGCCGCCATAGGGTCGATGATACCGGCTCATAGCCTTCGGTATCGGGCCTGGCCGCTATTTCACCAATCTCACCGGTCTCCTCAATTGGATTACCTTTGCGGGCGAAAAAGTCTTTGGTTAGTGCGTCCAATATGTCCACACAATACATGAGATCGCCACGACAGATGGGTATATCCATCGATATGATTTTGTACTTATTCGGCTTATGAATTTGCAGCGGGGGCTCCAGTACATCCAAAAATTCAGACAACTGATCGTAGCGTATATATTGCGTACCCTCGGGATCAAATTGTTGCCAAATTTCATAGTACATATCGTAATCGTCGTCGGTGAGACCCTCTTGCACATCTTCGGTTGCCTGACTATAGTTCTCGAGAATGACAGCAATGTACATATTAATAACTATCAAAAAGCTTATAACTAGATATGAAAGGAGAAACGTTATTCCAACTGTCGCTGAACCACAATTGCCCGGATAGCCTTTGTCGTTGTCGGGTGGATCGCATGCTTCCTCATTGATAATCGCGTCGAGTACACCATCCCAACCGGCTGAGGTAGACATCTGCCAGGGTTGCCCCAAATATGCGCAAATATTAATTAATTAATTAATTCATTTACAAATTAATTAATTGAGAGTTTGGTTTGTGTATGTAGGCGCATTGGGCGTGGCAGGCAAATTTAATTGAAAGAATATGTTTTTTTTTTATACATATTCATATAAAATTGCGGTTGGTTGGTGTTTTTTTTTTTTTTGTTTTTATTATAATTGTATAATATTTATAATGCAAAAATCGATTTATATAATTATCGATTTATTATTTTTTTTTATATGTTTTTTTTTTGATTTATTTCGTTCGTTGTTTATTTATTTTTGTTATTATTATTATTTTTTTGTTTTGGAATTTTTTGTGTGGGCAGTGAAAAGAAGTTTAAGACAGAAGATACAATAACAAGAATAGTCATTAGTCAACATCAGGTTAATATGGAACGCTTCGTTATGCATAACTAATTTTAGTAAGTTTTGGTTAGTTAGTACATAAGTAGTAGTAGTAGGTAGTTGTAGTAGTAAGTAGGTTAAGTAAATTAAATTTGTATTGTTTTGTTTTCTTTTCTTTTCTTTCTTTCTTTCATCAATTTAAATTTCATTTCATTCATTAAGGATGTGTATGTTGTACATGTACATATATGTATGTATGTATAGTTAGGCTATACACAATATTACAATATTGAGACAAAGAGAGGTAGAAAGAGAGAAGAGCTAAATGCATATATGTATGTATGTATTTTTGACTCTATTTCAAAAAAAAAAAAAAAAAAAAAGTAGAGAACTGCTATTAAGTCCAAAAAACACAGTTGAGCTTTTTCTGAGCGAAAAAAGCAGCGAGAAATATTCTAATTTGCCACAAATCGTATTTGTATTATGGGCAGGCAAAAAAAAAAAAATAAAAAAAAAATAAAACAACGAGCCAAGTTGTCAAGTACTTGAGCGATTCGTCGGGTGGGTAAATGAGAATGGAGAGACACAGACTGAGAGAGAGAGAGAGAGACACACAATTTGAACGTATATTTTTTGAAGCATAATGCTGAATGGATTTCTTTTTCTTTCCTTTTTCTCATTTGTTGTTCAAGATTTTTTACTTTGATTTTGATTTCGAGTGAGTTTTGAGTGCTCTAAACAGCGATTTACATAGAGATAAAGAGTTAGAGACAGAGAGAGAGAGAGTTGGAAAACAGGAGCAAAGAGACAGATGGAAAGAGTGTATGAGACAGAGAAAGAGAGAGTATGAGATGTGAAGGTTTGACACAGAGAAAGAGAGAGAGAGAGAGTTAAGTAAACACAGAGTTAGAGAAAGAGAGAGAGTTAAGGAGAGAGAGTAGCGTATTTTTTTTTTTTTTTGTGATTCTTGGCGTTTTAAAACGCGCGAAAATAATCAATGATCTTTTCTTTTTTTCTTTTCTTTTTTTTCTTTTTTCTTTTTTTTTTCCTTTTGCTTTATATGTCATGAGGAAATTCCAACATTTTATTTGGTGTTTGTTGAAAGAGCTGAATTAGATTTGTTTTTTGTATAAATTAAAAATATCAAAAATATGTTTTGGGATCAAATAATTGAAAAAAAAAATTAAAATTAAATTGGTTAGTATTTAAAAATTAGCATAATTTATGCAATCATTGAAAATAACATTGAAAAATGTTGAAGTTTTTCTCTTGCATAAACTACAATATAATTTCAAATAAAAAAAAAAAAGTTTGGGTATAACTAAAAAGGATATTAAGGGGGAGATAGGATTAAGATCAAAAAATCGCACTAATTTAGCTTTTACCAACAACTACCGCAGCTTGAATCAACATTGTGATGTTGCCACTAAATCAAAACGCAGCACACAACAACAGGTGCCAAATATTTATATACTCGATTAGGTATGTATGCCATGGTGGTACGAGTATTTTATATTGGTTTATTATATATAATATATAATAGGTGCGATCTGCTGTTGTGGGCCGACTGTCAGCCAGAGTCAGGGGCTCGGTAAGGCTGTATGTGTGTGTTAGTGTGGGCGTGGCAACATCACCCAACGACAACAACAATAGACAACATAAACCGTTAACGGAATTGTGGTTGTACGCTTACCTGAAACAGCAATATCATGCTCTGGCCAAACGTCTTGAAGTTGTAGACATCGTTAATGCCGCTCTTCTCCTTGACGTGCATGAAAAATGACATGCCGAAGATAGCAAAGATGAACATGACCAGAAAGAGCAGCAGGCAAATGTTGAACAACGCCGGCAGCGACATTGCCAGGGCGAACAGAAGCGTCCGTATGCCCTTGGCGCCTTTCACCAGACGCAGTACGCGGCCAACTTTGGCGACGCGCACCACACGAAGCAGCGTCGGTGAGACGAAATATTTCTCGATAATATCGCTAAGTACGAGACCTGCACCGGCAGCAGCAGCAATTTGTGTGTGGAGAGTATGAGAAAGTGTGTTGAGATTGAGATTGTTTTTTGTTTTTTCTTAGAGGATTAATTTTTTTTTGTTTTTCTAAGTTTGTAATTTTTTTTCTTGCAAGTTTCAAATTTATTTTTTTCGGGAATTGGAGGTTCTTTTTTTTGTTTTTTGGGATCGGATATGGGTAAGCAGTGGCAAGTAAGAGTGGCAATTTTGGACTTGACTAGTTGACTCGACGACTATCAAAAAAAAAAAAAATTTAAAAGGGGGGACTCAGCGCCATACATACATACAAATAAATGTAGTTGTAATTTAGCTGTAAGTTTGAAAGCATTTTTTTTTTTGTTTGTAGTAAATTTGTATATAGTTAGAGATTTAGAGAAGACGTAGACGTATATATATATAAAAGATTTATATGATTTGAGGAGGGTACGCTCTTTGAAAGTTTCAAAGTGATTGATTGGATGATGAACGAATAGAACAAAAAAAAAAATTGTTTTTTTTTTTTTATATACATACATAGTTACATATACCTACACATTTATGTACGTGTGTGGAAAACAATATAGTTAATAATAATTATGGTATAAAATACCATTTATATTTCGAAGCGAAAGAGTTTGGATCTTCCTGGACTTTGTCCTTCATTTTGTAGGCATTTTTAGTTATTACAAGTGCTTAAATAATTAAATTTCGAATTAAGGTATATATATACAATTTAGTGTTACGTATAAGCTTACAATCATACATATAACCACACACCAACTAGAAAACACATTTATGGTATATGTAATAATACAAATCTTACAAAGATTACGTATATGTTTATGTTCTCGTTGTCAATTGTCAATTTCGATTTCAAAAAAAAAATTAAATGGGTATTATACTATTTATCGGGCGTTGTTTATACGGCTACAAAGATTACAGATTACAGCGTTACGAATACAGCTAAAAAAAAATTACATTTGTTTTGTCACCAAACAACATCAATGAAGGAAAATAAAAATTATAGTATATACATAGAAGATATAGATGGAAATAAATAGTCAAGTAAAAATAAAATAGAAAAAAAAGTATATATAAAAATTGTAGTTGTAAGCAACACTTATTGTTAGTATTTATTTTTAGTTAGTATCCGATATTCCCATTGGTTTAGCGTTGCGGGCGTTGTAAAGCAGCGTTTGGAAGGATAGCAGCTAGCAGCGGCGTTGGCAGCGGCAGCGGCAAACTCTTGGTACCTTTTAATACCTACCATTTATTTTCATATTTAATTTATTTTAATTTATAATTTATCATATTTAATTATTTAGAATTGATTCTTTTTTTGTGTGTGTGTTTCTTTTTTTTTTTGTTTTGGTACGTAGGCATCATTTTCTTTTAGAGCGATAATCCGCAGCATATTTTAAAAGTTTCAAATATCAGCAATGTTCGTTCGAGTTGCTATTGTCTCATTATCATTTGGATCGATTTTGCCAATTTGCAGCATTCATATTAAATATTTTCAATTTGCTGGCCACAATGCGTTCATTGGTTTCATTTTGTAATGAAATGAAAAATGCGCACTAAAATGCAATTGAATAATCAAGGGAAATGGCCAGGGAAATTGTCTAAGGTATCGAACGAACTATTGCTTTCTATATATACAAAATTTGAATTTGAATCAAAATCAAAGCGAAACATGCTCTGGGGTTTGGGACGAGACAGAAACAGACAGAGAGAGAGAAAAAGAGAGAGAGCTAAGCGAATAATTACAAGATTTGCAAAACTAGCTTGGATTTTCCGGGGTTTTTATTTGCTAGTAGAAGATTAATCAAAAATTAAAAAAAAGAAAAGGTTTAAAACAAAATCAAAAAAATATTAACACATTTATTTCATTTCTATTCACGCGACACTATTGGGTTTTTTATTTTTTTTTATATATTTAGTTGTATGTGTCTTACTACGTTCATAGTAAAGTACATAATCTCCATCGCAGATTGGACCAAAACCATTAAGAAGATTCAGGCTAGTGCCACGGTACTTTTTGTTTTTTTTTTTGGATTTTGGGGGACTTTTTAAAATCCAATTTGCATAACATAGGCTGAGGAAACAAATTATAATTGGGTATTTGTCCTTTTTTATGTGGTTATGCTATATACTATATAAATATTGGGATAGTTGGGGGGGCATTAGTGGCCAAGGCAAAAGTCGTACAGAAATGTGTGCTAAACATCTTGGACGGCCATTGCATTGGCAGCCCACTCAGGTTATTATTTTTTTTTTTTTGCAATTGCATTTACAATTCATTTGTGTACCGGGCAGTAGCTGACAGAGTTATGCAACCGACAATCGCACAGGGTGTTGTGGAATGCCCATTGACACCTAACTCTGATTGAATCTTAGTGTTGTGTTTGTTTAAAAAAAATTAATTGCGATTTGTGAAAGCCATTTTACGTTACGTTATATTCTGTGTGTGTGTGTGTTTGTGTGTGCGTCATTTTTTTTTTTTTATAAAAAATTTATTTATTTATTTTTCTTTTGCATTTTTAAAAGCGTAGAGTTGTTTTTGTTTTTTGACATTTCGTTATTCGTTTTTGTTTTTTTTTTTTAAGGTATATATTTTTTTTTTTTTTGTATTTGCTTTTAAGCGTGTATTAATATATTCGTCTATAGGGTATCACTCAGCGAGTAGTTTTGGGCAACACGAAAAAGGCAAAAATAATTAAGCTTACAATTTAAATTGAGCTTAAAGTAAAAGCATTGAAAAATGTGGAAAATCGTTTTAGTTGAGTGCGTGACACAATAAACTTATATACATTTAAATATATATAAATATATTTGAAAGGGGGTTTTATTTTTTTTTTAGGGGGGGACGAAGGGGGCGAATCAAAGCAAAGCAACAGTAAAATTGCAGCTTTTTGAAGCTATTTGTTTTTGTTTTATTTTGAAAATGATTAAACTGAAACTGAAAAAAAAACAACTAACAACACAAACTGCTTTAAAAAACAGTTGAAATTTCTGCTATCGAGGATTAAAATTTTGTGGAATTTTGTTTCTTTCTTTTTTTCTAACATTTTCTTCTTTTTTTTTGGTTTTTTTTTTTTTGATTAGGCAACAGAAATAGAATTATAGTTTTAATCTTCATTTTATATACCAAAAGCACAGGCCAAAAAATTGCAATCATTTTCTGTTTTGTACTAGGAATATAAAAAATGAAGTTTTCTGTTGCAAAAATGAATGTAGTAAAGCATATTTTAAGCCATCTTGTGTAGATTTGTTTCAGGAATTTTAGCCATTTTGTTTTTTTTTTTATTAACGCACGTTAAGCAAAGGCAAATATTTGTTTTTTATTTTGGTTTGCTGGTTTTGGCAATCAATTGGAACTTTTCTTAGTCGTCCTTCGCTTACTTCCATTTTGTCATTTGTTTTTCGATCATTTTTTTTTCGATATTTTTTTATTTTGTGCTTACGTAGGCGAAATTGAAAAAGCGAGTAAATAACATAAAATAAAATTCTTATGGTTGTAACACACTTAAAGGATTACAATCAAAATCTAACAATAATTCATTTTAATTGTCATTATTTTCTGTTAGATTTTGAAAGCAATTTTTAAACAGCAAAATTTACAAAAATTTAAATCAAAAAAATGGCAATACATCAAATTCAACATTATTTATCAATTACAACAATTACAACAACGAAACTCAATTAAACTCAACTTTTTGTGTTTTTGTTTTAGTTTTTTTCAAATTTTAATTACAATAAAAATTAAAAAAAAAAACAATTAAATACAAATATAATTAAGCAAAAATACAATTAAACAAGAAGAGTTTCATATAAACAAGTATCTATGTAATTTTTCTCAAGTGCTTGGAATTTTACAAATATCTTGTTATTACGAAATCGGTTCTTGGCTAGGAATACGTAAAGCACAACAAAATTTGATTTACTTACATAATGTAGGGGATCTCTATTAAAAGCAGGGAATCATACGAAATCCTTTGGACTCAAATAAATAGGTACAATTTTAATTAATTCAATTTATTGGGTATTAAGTATTCTTCCCTGTATTTACATATTGGTATAATTTAGTTTCAAGAATTCCCACTATCATTTTATAAGAAAATCATCAATCATCAAACAATTTGAAAACAAATATTTTGTAAAACAATTTAAGCATTTTGTATATAAAATTGAACGTTTAACGAATTACGGATCAACATTTAATGGAATTACGCATTACGTTTACGACAGCGAAACAGCAATAATTATTTAATTTATTTTTTTTAATAAGAAATGGAGAAAGGGGAATTTTCTTGTTTTATTGTGGGATATAAAAATATATATAAAATATATATATATATATAGAAAGGAGCAAATTGTATGTGTGTGTGTGTGTATTCAAAAAAGGATATTATGCATTTATTTTTATGCATATACAAAGTTATGGGGTAGATTGAGATTTATATATATATAGAGAGAGAGAGAGAAAGAAAAAGAGAGGGCGCTAGATTGAGTTAGACATACACACACACACACACACGCATACAGACAGCAAAGAGCGTGGAGGGAGAGAGCCAACGATATTGACTTGGTTTGGAACTTGGGTAAAAAAATTACATTATTATTTGGTTAATTTTTTTTTGGTTTTTCTTTTCTTTTTTTTTGGCTTTTTTTTTGTTTGTTTTGAATTTGAATTCGTTTTTACTTACCTAAGATGGATAAAATGACAACTACTACATCAAATAAATTCCATGGCTCAATAAAATAGTGATATCGTAAAGCGAATATTTTTAATAGACATTCGGAACTGAAAATAACTACGAATATCGCATTGAGATAGTCAAGGACCGCATTGTACGTGTCCGATGCATCGTATCGATCGAGTGTCATGGTGAACATGTTCAGACCAATGAATAACATAATTATAATATCGAATTTTTTATCGGTAACTATTTCAAACACTATTGCTTGTGGACGCCACTGTAAATGGAGAAAGGAATGTCAAACAAAAGAATTTAAATTAAAATCAATAAAATGAATATTAAATCAAAGATGAAAATCAATAGGAAAATTATATAAATTTAATTAAATTTTTTGATTTTTGTTTTTTTTTTTTTTTTTTTTTGGTTGTTTTTAACACCAAACACAAAGAAGAGAAGAGAGTAAGAAATAGAATAGAAGAGTTTGGTATAAGTATATTTGATTTTTTCAAGAAGTTTATGTTATTTTTTTTTTTTTAGTAGAACTTAAATTTTAAATAGTGTTAGTATTTTTGTTTTTTTTTTATTATTAATTAAGGTTTTTTTTTTTTTATTAGTTTATTGATCATTTGTAGTTGGTATTATTTGTTATAGATCTGTGCCAATTGAAAACTTTTTTCCACGCCGCGAAACATTAAAACAATTGTACAGTTACGCATAGTTGGCTACAAATTGAACTTGCGCATGTACAGACACGTAGAAAGAACTGACGCGTTGATGCCTATGTATAACAGTTGTTTGTTGTTATACGGTGAGTCAGTGTTGTTGTGCTACAAGTATACATGATATTAATATATCATCACATATATCAAGGAAGAGATTAGTTGTAGATAAAAACTAGGACGGTTAACAGTTATGGTAACGTTACACGCAGTATGTATATTGTGGTATGCATATGTTTATTACAATACAAGAGAGTAAGAGTAGGTACAATTATAGTTAAAATAAATAACGTGCAGTCATTCGTCCAGTTTTGGTTTATTTCATTCAAGTCTTCATTCTCTTGGTCTTGTGCCCAGCCCATTTGTATTTTGTATTTTACACTAATAAATACCTACTAAATAAAATAAAAGAGTAGCATGCTAAAATAGCAGCGAAGAGTCTATGACTGCCAATGCGCTGCGCATTCTTCAAATTGACGTGCTATTTGTTTGTTTGTTTTTTTTTTCGGATTTATTTTGAATATTTGTGTTGTATATATTGAAAAAATATGTTAAACATGCCTACAACATTTGCCTGTTGCTGTTGTTGTTGTGCCTTATATGTTTTGGAAATTTGTAGTATACACACATATATAAATTATTGTATTATTGTATTTTAAAAACATGCAGTCTAAGGAAGTTGCAATTAAAGACCGTGTAGAGATTAAAGTATATGTAGTATATAATACAGTTTATATAAAATATTGAATAGATAAGGTAGTAAGTAGCTTGTATTATTATTTATAGATAGTTTTTTTTTTTTTTTCTTTTTTTGGAAAATTTGAAATTTAATTTTCGTCCAGCTTATTAAATTGGCAGACATAAAAATGTTTAAGTACAGACAACCAAACGGACACAATACTTAAATATTGATATTGAAATTATTAAGTATATTAATTAAGAAAAACAGTAGTATGTCAAAAAACATAGTATGCTTTTAGGAGTCGCTCAATGGCAATAGTAGCGTGGCGATATATAAAAATATCTATATAACGTTGTAAAAGTTTCGAAAATTTGAATATCACACTACTGCAGCTATTCCAACGACTCAACTTTATATTTGTTTTTAAGATCCATTATTCAACTTGACAAAATATTGCTAGAGAACAGGGCTTGGGTTATCATCATCATCATCATTTGAATAAAATATGTATGTATGTACATTTAACAAATTGTAAGGGTAATTATTGTTATTATTATTGTCACTGTTTTCCGTTGCTGTTTCGTATTGTATTATAGTCGTCTTGTTAGTTTTGGGGCCTGAAAATTAGACCTTTTTGTGGTGTTTAACAGTCAATGGTCTGCGATTTCAGTACTTTCGCTTTCATCAAATGCAATTGAACATTGAAAAAAGTTTAATTGTTTATTTTAATAATCGATTGGCACAGATAATCAAATTGGCGGTTTAATAGATTTTTTTTCTCTTCCTTTTTTTTCGAGTTATATATGTATATTTATTTTGGTATGTTATATATATCTTTTTTTTTAATCATCTGGCAATTTCTAGAGCTGCTATAAATTTATAAATTTGGTATCAATTCAAAGTAAAAGCAGCTCCAAATAATTGCCTAGCTATGCAATTATATTCATATTGTTTTATTAATATTTATATATTTTTTTTTTATTTTATTTTTTTTGAACCTTTGTTATAAGCGTGTATGTTAGTAATCTCGATTTTTGTTTTTTTGTTAGTATTTTGATTTATATTTTCTTATTTTTTTGTTATTGTTGTTGTCTTACCCTTGGTCTAGGAATGGCTTTTAATGGTTTTTTAGAGCCCATCTTTTTCATAGCATTATAGTACTTTTTCTGATCTTCTGTCATGAACATTTCTAATGATCCACCTGCTTTTTTCTTTTGCTCATTAAAATTATCAATGATAACACCAATGAACAGATTGAGTGTGAAAAATGATCCAAATATAATGAAGAATACGAAATATAAATACATGTAGATGTTCGTTTCACGAATCGGCTGCTTGTCCACCTGTTTGATGAGTAATTTTTTTTTTTTCATATTTTTGTGAGTGTTTTATTTTTGTAGAATTTGGTTGGTTTTTTTTGAATTTGCATCATTGTTGTGGTTGAGATATTGTGAATGGATCATTTTTAGTGTTGCTCAGGAGTTGCAAGTGTTGTTGTTGTTGTTGTTTATTGTGTAGATATTGTTGTTGTTGTTGTAGTGTATTGGGTATTGTGTAGTTGTTGTTGTTGTTGTAGTAGTAGAAGTTGTTATTTATATAAAAAGAGAAAAATATAGATAAAAAATAAATTATTGATTAATAAAATCTTTGTCATACCTTAAATTAATTTAATAACTAAGAGGCGTTTTATATTAATGCTTATTGATTTTTCTTTTCTTGTTTTTTGATTTTTTCTTTTTTTGATTTGCGCATTATCAAGTAAAATTAAATAAAAGACTGTGTTGCAAAAGTACAAATTTGATATATATATATGTATTAACTTTACCTCTCGTGAATCGATAGCATCGTTCATTATTTGTATCCAGCCTTTGAAGGTCGCCACTTGGAAAAGGCACAGATACGCGTTACCTACATGATCGAAATTCATTGCAGAATTCACCCACGTGTAGTTTTCGCTCTCGCATGCATTGCGATTTGGTATAATCTCGTGGCTGAGCTTCGTGCCATTTGTGTCTTCGCACTGTCGTCGTCGTATTTTGTGTATTCGTTTCGTATCGTTTCGATTCGTTTATTCAAATTTAAAAAGAATGTATTTCAGTTATGCAATATGATAGTTGTTGTTATTGTTGTTTTTGTTTTTATTGTAAATATGTGGGTATGCTAATATTAATAAAATTGATTTGATTTAATTTAATTTCGGTCAGCAGCTATTTAGCATTAGTTGTTATAAGTAAGCTTAATTGTTGTTAATAATTTTTTATTTATTGTATTGTATTTGTTTTGCATCTGCAAGAGGCAATTATTAATTCTAAATGCTAATTTCAAAATGTGTACGTTTCTAATTGTAATTGTTATTTGCAGTTGTAATTGTGCAGCGCATATTAAAGTTATCCATGCTGTTGCAATATGCATTTCTAAATACACCTAGTTTATATATGTATGCTTTATGACTTGGATTTCCTAGGCATATTTATATCCTTTATATATAATATATATGTAGGTTAGGGTGTCCCTTATAAATCAAATTAAACGAATAAAAAATATTGAACTTTTTTTGACCAATTTTTTGAACAATTTTACGAATCTTTAGAGGGACACCCTAATGTAGGTATACCATATATTAGATAAAGCTATATTTTTTTTGTATATATATGTACAATATATATACAGAGTTTCTCTAGACTGAATGAGAAACTCTTGTTAAAAATTTTGCAATTGCATTTGCATGATTGAAAAAAAATTACTGAATTTGAAATCAACTATTTACGAAAAATAGATGCAAAGATACGCATTTCAGAAAATATATTTATTGCTTACTGATTAAACTCTGATTCTGATTTGATATATATTTATATTTTGAATGCTGCTTTTTGAATATTTCTCTAGCCTTACAAAATAATGCAAAATTATTGTAGCAAATATTTAATAAATAATTTGCATAATAATTTCTATAATATTTTGCATTATTCAATTGGCAAAAGTTGTCAGATTGTAAATGTATTTTTGTTTTGTAGTTTTTTTTTTTTTGTATTTTTTGTTTTTGTTATTGTATTTGCACGTACCTTAAAATATTTTCCAGCAAAAAGCTGTACACCCATTATGGCAAAAATTAGCCAAAATATTAGACACACCAATAGCACATTGAAGATGGACGGTATAGCTTGCACCAGCGCATTAACGACGACCTGAGTTTTTTTTTTTTTTTTGATTAGTTTTGATTTGTATTTGTATTTGGGATTTTTTTATATATTTGTTTTTTTTTTTTGTTTCGGGTCGTCGTTGCAAACGTCGATGTGGGATTCAATGGATTTGAATTTGATTTGGGTAAAGTTGATAATGGTAGTTGCGGTTGGTTGGTTGGTTGGTTGGTGGTAGTTTTTATGAACGGAATAAATATAATATAATAAAATGCAAAGAGTTATTTAATTACATATTATCAAGTAGATATGTAGAGTTGTAATATATATTTTTTTTTTAATTATTTGTACAATTGTGTGAAATCTGTGGCAAGTGGTGAATTTTCAAATTACTGTGGTCAAAGCGATTTAAGCTCGATAATCACACTAATCGATAGTTCGATATTGTTGTATGAGACATGCAATCGGTGATATATATCCAATTTGTGAAAATAAAATATATATACATATATATATTAATAGTAGCAGCAGCAGCAGTCAAACAAATTACAACATTAAGGCAACAAGGCAAAAAGGATTTGTGCGATTATATGTAAGCATCTATGTAAATAATTTATTAATGTAGCTAATTGTTTATAATGATTTAATCCTAAAGAGATTCGATACTTAACTATAATCAAATCACATCAAATATTTATTATTAAACATATTAAATAAATTAGTAAATTCTTTCTAGTCAAGCTTTGGTATTCTTCAAGTTAAAGACAATTGAAAAAAAAAAATAATTAATTTAATTTTCTTTTTTATTTTTAATTAAATTTATTTATCTATTTTTCCTGGTGCCACAAGTTAAACTTATAAATACAATTTCAAGTCCTAATAATTTTTTTTATCGAGAATATTCATTATGAAGACTGAATGAATTGAATTGCTTGATTAAAGGGTATCAGTTAAACTTTATGATAAATATGGTACTGTGTCAATTAAGTTTGTGAGCAGGCATATTTAAAAATGTCTTAATTTGTTAAATTATTTAAGCTACATAATTGCACTAATTGAGTTAGATAGATAGAGAGAGAGAGAGATACAGAGAGAGAGATAGAGATAGAGAGAGATAGAGAGAGAGCGAGCGAGCAGAGTTTAAAATAGAGTGCGAAAAAGAGCACGCATTACAAATGATTTTCAACTTTTAGGTGAATTAATATAATTATTATAATTTAGGTATAATTAAAAGCAAGAAAAATCTAAGTGATTAATCAATAATTAGGTATATATAAGTAGATATATATAAATATTTTAGGCATGTATGCAAAATGTATCTAATAAGTTAACGAATTTGGGGATGCATTTCAAATCGAAATCAGCTGCTGCTTATAATTTTTTTTTTTTTTTTTTTTTTGTTGGTAATTTAAATTGAATTTTGCAAATAATTTCAACTAAATACAATGTTCGTTTTCTACTTAATTAAATATTTGAAAAATGGCTTGTTTGGTTTTTTTTGTGTGACTTTTCGCTTGTTTATTATTGCATGAATGTGTTGTTTTTTTTTTGTTTTTTTTTAGTTTTTTTTTTTGAGGAATAACAGCGGGCGAGCTTGTTTTTTTTTTTTTTTGGAATTGCAATCGCAATTAAAAATGAATATAGGCGCTGTTATTGAAAAATTAATGTAGTTTGTTGCATGTAAATTTGAAGTTTATTGTTTGTTTTTGTTTTGGTTTGTTTTGTTTTGGTTTGGTTATGTATGAAAGTACGTACCCTCATGCCCTGCATACGGGACATGGCACGTAGTGGTCTCAGTGCTCTTAACGTTCGCATAGTCTTGAAGGCTTGAATACCACCAGCTCCAACAAGTGAAGCAACGAAGTTGATAAGCGATACCTAGTTTCGATTATAGTTTGAATAGTGCCAAGTTTATTTATTTAAATATTTAGGTAGGATTAAATAGACATAGGTATTTTTTTTTTTTTTTTGTATTTTGTTTTGTTTTGTTTATTGATTTCGAACTTCTGGTTTGGTTTTCAGTAGGTATATTTGTTTTTTTTTTTTTTTTGGATAGTGTTTCAGTCCTGTCGTATTTTCTGTTTCTGTATTTAAACACAAATTATTTAAAAATCAACTCAATAACTCAGAACCAACAGATTTTTCAAGCTCTTTAAAAGTTTGAATAAAACATTTATAAGTTAAGTACCATTATTTTTGTATTGTTTTAAAATAACTACTGATTTTTGATACCAAAATACCTAAAAAGGGCATAAAGATTAAAAATTGAACTCTGATCGATGGAATTCTTATTCTGTTTTTAGTTTTTGACTTATGTGGTAGCCTATATAAATATAAATATAATTGTAATTGCAAATACTTATTCATACATAGATATGCTCGAGCATTTGAAGTAGATTTGTTTGTATTGTAGTTGTGGTTCAATTTTACGCTACAGAAAAAGGGGGGAATCAACACTTAATAATAATAATAATAATGTAGCGATTTATTGTATTTACCTAGAAGAATTTAACAAGACAAGGACATCTTTATATATAGACAGACTAAAGGGACAAACACACAGAGAGATTGAGAGAGAGAGAGAGACAAATGGTGGCGCAGGGAGATCAGATTGAAATTGGCCGCACAATGCTCCACAATGGACCAATTCGGCTAGCATATGTTTTTTTTTTATTTTTTTATCATTAATATTAAATTAAATTGTTGACATGTTGAATGTTGGCTGAGCGAAAAAGAGAGAAATTGAGAGAGATGCTGAGAGATGTCAACTAACTAATTAATTATTTTTATTTATTGTATTTTTAGTATAGTTAAGAGTGACTGCAAACAAAGCGATTCTAAATTGTGCCACCAGAATATTTAATTCCAATTTACAATTACAATTTATTATGTACAAATATCAAATTTTGACATATGCTTCACCTTTTTTGTCTATTGTGTAGCCGTGCGACAAATGACTAGGTTTTTATTATATATTTTTTTTTGTTGTTTCTTGTTTTTGATTGGCTTTTGTCCTTATATTGACACATTTTTGCTCAAACTTTGCTGCCGGACTCGATTGGTATGTGGAAATTCTTTGATATTCGTTTTGAATTCTGAACGTGCACGCAAAGCATCGTAGACCAAGCGATTCAATTTGTTATACATTTGTTGTGTGGTTAAATTGTGTTTTTTTTTTGTTTTTTTTTTGCCATTTCTTTCGGCTGGATTGTAAGTAAAACACTGCCACCACTGCGTTTAAGCAATTGGCTAACATTTATTTATGGCAATTGCATTTTGCATTCAACCACAAAAACGTTGAACGTTTGCAGTTGATTGTTGTATTGTACATTGATTATATTTTGTATAACAGTTTAAGTTACATATTTAACAAGGTTGGATTTGATTGGTTAGTTATTTATTATACACTATCGACTCTTGTGTGTCGGCAAAAAACAGTTTTGTACAGTGCAATTAATTATTATAATGCCTTTGTTTTTTTTTCGTATTCTCTCTGTTAAATGACGCTAATCGGCATAATATAATATTTATATATTGTATATTTTGAGGTTAAGTCATTTAATTTGTTTTGTGTAGTAAATGGACTTTTTAGCTAAATTTTCCAAAGGTTTAGGGGTTGTTAAGGGGAGAGTGATTGTATGGAAGGGGATAGCTAAACGCTAATTTACAGTTGAACCAAACTACATAATGTACCTAATTTGTATTATTTATTTGTCTATATATATGTATTGTATATTTGATATTTTTATAGAGGAGGCATATCTATGTATTAAATTTGTTGGCCTCAATTAAATACTAAATTAAGTTAAGTTAACCTAGAATAATTGCCACAATACTAAAGGATATTACAGCAGAGGATAAGGGAATTTTTTTTTCTTTACATTTTGAGCTCTCTACAAAGCCAAAGCGTCACAACACTTTTGGATAATGAAACTTAGCAACAATAAAAATAATTATATATCAACAACAAAAATATTTCTTATATCCTAAATATTGTATATTCTTTGGCATTTCTATGAATGATTTAATTTTATTTTATTTTTTTTTTTTACAGAGTTAATTCTAAAAAATTAATTATTTAATTCTGATTACAAAAAAAAAAATGTACAAAACTGGCCCGTATGACAGTTATCAAGGCGCTGCTTGATATGAAAGCAAAAACAATTATTATGGTAAATATATATAGGTAAATATTTATATAGTAAGTAAATTATAGCATAATATTTAATATAAATACAGTAGATATTGCCTGCAAAACAATTATTTAAATTTGGATTTTTATTTGTTTGCTCCAATTTGGTGTTTTTTGTGAAAGTTACTTAAAATTAATGCAATATCTACTGTAAAACATTTATTCAGTACGCACACACACACACACACACACACAGACAGACATACAAAGGAAAGTGTTAGCCTCAACTAAAACTAAAAATAAAAAAATAGCAAAGCTTAAAATACTTAAAAAAAAATTCAAAATTGACTTGAAGTTCATTTAATTTTTACATTTGAGGAGAAGTTACTTTAAGGCTTACAGATCCCTCTAGAAATATATCACAGCTTTAGAGCTGTTTTATAGGAACTGGAATCGGCTTGGAAACGATCGAAATAAGCCTGGCTTGGGGCCGGAAACATTTAAAAGAAATATGACAAACAAGTTTGTGGTACAACATTTAGTATAATTAGTGGTACCAACGCTCAAGCACCCACACACACACACACACACACACAACAGTTATACAAAATCACGCACGCACAGCGATTAAGACAGAGAGATATATATTATATATATATATATAATGAAATACAGACAGATATTATATTTATAAAGACAGAAAGAGAGACAGAGAGAGAGAGAGAGAGAGATAGACAGAGAGCGAAGGTTTACGAGATTTTGTTGCTTTGGTAGGCATTACTTACTTTCATGCCTTCCCACCGAGAAACGGCGCGCAATGGTCGCAAAGCGCGCAGCGTACGCATCGATCGGAAGGCGGGGACATCATCGGCGCCGGACCACAGGGCGGCCAAGTTAATAAGCGATAGCTAAACACAATTTCCCCAAGGTTTATAGGTTTAGATATATATATATAATATACAGTATATATGCAGGTAATTTGTATATGTTCTTATGTGTTCAAAAATATACTTAAGTTTTGCCCTCTACATAATAATAATAAATAACTAAGCTAATATTGTTATACTGTTATACGCTATAATTATAACATATGTGCATACGATATTTTGAAACTGCTATATTCAAACTGGATCTTTGGGTTATACGGGAATACAACAATTTATTATATATTTTCTTCAAAATAAAAATGTAAATTCATTTTAATTTTCTTCTTTTTTTTTTTAACTATATGTAATGATAGTTACATACATATATTTACATTTATTTTGTAAACGGAAAAAAAAAATATAATATAAATATTAATTAATTAATTTGAAACTCATTGTCAGTCCGCAGTCTGTCAATGTATGGAATAGTTAATTTGTGTTGTATCTAGAATATTTATCATAGTGTTTTTGTTTGTACTCAGAAGTCCATAATTAAAATTTGTAATTCAATTTTGTAGATATAAATTATTTGAATCGAAATCATAGGGATAATTATTGAACATTGAACGCCATTTTTGTGAATGGCAGGCAAGTGGCAAACGTTTAACTTACCATGACAATTACGAAATCGAGCCAACACCACGCGTTCGTGAAGTAAACTTTAAAGCCGAGCGCCAACCATTTGATTAACATTTCCAAGAAGAATATTACCGTAAATATTTTATCCATATAATATAAAATATCCTGCAGTATGGGTCTTTGTGGCAGATGTACATCTTCTAAAGCCTGTTAGCAATTGCGATGATTAAGGATTATTACATATAGAAGAAGAATGTTTAACAAATTAACTAAAAGCTTACAAAAAAAAATAAATATATAAATATAGTTAAGTATGGTTAGGTTTGGGTTATTTTATGTATGTTACATTAATTAAAAGAAGCTTTACTAGCAGTTAAAGCTTAGAGTGTTTTGTTGTTTTTCTTGTCGTTTATTTTTTCACTCACGATAAAAGGCAACTTTGGTTATTTATTTTTTTTTTTTTTGTGGGTCAAAGTCAAACGCAAGTAAAGAAAAATTTTCAAAGAAATTGAAGACAAAATTCTTGAAATTATACGCATAAGCGTCTACACATCAAAAGCTAACACGCTAAAGCTACTAGAAAATAAACCCTAAATGCCAATTTTTGGCAAATTGCAGGCAAAAATTTATTAATGTTAATTGTTTTTTGGCAAATTTAAAAATTTTCATAAAATGCTTTCTTTCACTTTAAGCAAAGACACAGACCGTTTGACTGAATGTGCCTAAGCATATTTTGAAATTAGGCATTAAATTGTTTTATTCTTAAAGAAATAAACAAAAAATAAATGTAATTTAACTACATTCTGATAGCAAAAACTAAAGAAAAAGCTCAACAAAAAATATTATTGTTTTTGCTATCAGTGATTATAAATTTACCTGAACTCAAAAGGTACATAGTTTTTTTTTTAAATGTTACCTTTTGAAATTCAGTTGGATAAATAAATCAAATCTAACAATAAGCTAAACTATGCTTCTCTATAATAAATTCTAGTATTGTTAGGTAAAATAATAAAACCTAGAAAATTATAAAAATGAAGCAATCAACTTTGGTAAAGTTTAAGCAATATTTGAAAAAAACTACTATTGTTTTTTTTTGATTACTGCAATTGTTGCAAGTTATTTGGATATAAGTAAATGTTTTTTTTTTCAACGTGCAACAATTGCTTGGCATGAATATAGCATTAAATTAAATTTAATATATATATAATTTTTTTTGTGTATTTAATTCACATTTGGACTTTTGAATTAGTAATTAATTTGACTTACCAAAGCTAAGCTACTCATTAAAATCATAGTGATAACAGCTGTTTCAAAATATTTATTTTCAATTAATTGAAAAGTTTTCAGTCGTAAATTGCCCCATCCTTGCCAGAACGGCGAATCATCATCGCCAGCTAAGATTGGAAATTTCTTATAGTACGAATCGGGGCAGCAATCAGCTGGATACTCGTCAAGTATATCCTCGTCATGTGCATGTATTATGATATCACCATCGAGTGGGCCTTCCTCGCATTCGCCCTCCTCGTCCAATTCTTCGTCGAGGCCTAAATCCTCTTTACTAGCGTCGCGCTTCTCCTCGCCCTCCATTGTTTCGGCGCTACCTTTGTGGCTTTCGTCCTTGAATGGTCGATTCTTATGGCTACCATATGAGTTAATGCTGGCAGTGTCGTCGTCCTGTAAGGACAAACCTCTATGGTTTAGCTCGTGTTCCAGTCTATTGTCTTGGTGGTTAATTGAGTTGCCAATCATCTGTTTATTTTAGATTTTTTTTTTTTTGTTTTTTTTTGTATTTTTTTCATAGAAATGATTATTATTATTATTATATTTTTTTATTTAGTTTTGGAACGATTTCAGTTCAAGTGTCGGGTTCAGTTGTTTGGGTTGTTTGGTTGAGTTGAGTTTTGGCATATTTTTTTTTGTTTTTTTTTTTTGGTTTTTTTTTTTTTTTTTTGGTTGATTGGATTGTGGAATACACACACATAACAGTACACATATAGACAGTTATATGTAAAAGAAAACAAATTAATAAACGAAAAAAGAAATGAATAAATAATATTTGTAAATCAATTTGCTATTGTTAAGAAATTAGTCTATATAATAATAAAATATATAGTAGTAATAGTAAGTAGTAATAATAGTAATAGTTGTAATAAAGTTATACATATATAAATATTTTTTGTAAGATAAGACGTAATATATATGTTTTCAAGTATTATTATATTGTTTGTAAAATGAGCTGATTTCTTTACCGTTGCATTATTTAGATATTTGGATTTCTTCGGCTTGTTGTTCTTCATATCGCCATGTATCGTAAATTCCATGCCATCGCCAATGGCAACCTCCAGTTGGGTTTGCTCTTTGATCCCTTTTTTGATCAAACCGTCAGCGAGGATCTCATCGTGTCCCAATTCCAGTTCGTTGTCACCATGCTCTGCAGATATACAACGACAAACGCCCTTGCCTTTCGTATCCAAATTTGTTTTGTTTCATTTGTTACATTTACAATTATATTTGGTTTTTTTTTTGTTTTTTTTTTTTAAATTCATATATATATAGATATATACATGTTATGTAATGCAAATATATATTGTTTCGATATGTATGAAGAAGAAAATGACGATTTTAGGCAAATTATAAAGCAAAAATATTATATTTTATACAAGCATTTGTTGTTCGCATTTTATAGTTGATTTTTGGTAATAGTTGGTTGGTTGATTTTGATTATTGATTATTGATTAATTGGTTGGCCATTATTACAGTTGATGGTGATAATATATATGATTTGAATTTGAATAATCAATTATTAGACGTTGTTTGATAGATACATTGGCCAATGTAATGGATTTGGATTTTTTTTTTTGGTAATTTAATTTTTGGTTGTTTTTTTTTTTTTTTTTGAGTTATTATTTTTGATTGAAGAGATTATAAATAAAAAAGAAAATATATAATATACAAATATAGTTAATATCATATTAGGGTTTTACATTTCATTTTAGGCGAGACACATACACAGAAAAACATAAAAATGGACGCGAAAACACACTAAGGATTTTGTATACATTAACAACGCTAACTAACATGGCCAAAATAGCCCTGGACTTTTAGGATTCGAAATTGTGAGATTGAGAATGAGATCAAATTTGAGATTGCTTATTAAAAATAAATGTAGAAAAGCAATAAATGTGAAACTGAAAAACAAAAGGTCTGCAAAATCAAATATCTGAAATTATCATTTCTTACAGATGTGTAGAAAAATCTATGGCACTTAAAAACCGCATAAGAAGTTGGAAAAATTCTCAAGCATTTTTGGTGGATTTCAGTGCTCACACATCTACAAGAAATGATATGCTAGGACTCGAGTAAATTTCCGGACTGAGCAGAGCATTTATTCCAATAAAGGTATTTTTGCAGACCTTTATTATTAAATTCGATAATGATTTGGCAAATACCTACTATTAATAAATAAAAAGAAAACAAAATAAATACCAAGTAATCTATATAAATATATATTTATGTATATTTTAAATAGGTAGACAAACATTGAAAAATAAAAAGGTTTACTCTATGAAGGGTCAAATCCACTGTTTTACTTTTAATTAATATAATTTGTTTTGTACGTATAAAAATGGGATTGATTATATTTGCTATGTAATTAATTATTTTAAATCTATAAATGACAACTAGCAAAAGTTAATTTTCTATTGACTGCAATTTGCTTGGTTTTTAGTTTTTGGCTTTTCTCCAATTAAATGTTTCAGTGTTTGTGGAGGGACTAAAATATTGGAATTATTCAAATGAACGAAACAGAGAAAAAAACATAAAGGGGAGAACAGTGAAAGCGACATTTTTTTTATACTATTTTCAAAAAAAAGTATATTCATTTTGTCACGAAGTTTGAAGCTATCTTGATGCAACCTGGTGAAAAGGAACGAGCCGGATCGGACCACTATATATTGTTAAGTTTATAGTTTAAAATATATTCAATAAAAAATATTAAGTACAAAAAATAAATCAAGTACATTTTTATTGGGGGCTAAACCTTTTTTTTTCAGCACATATAATCGGAAAACTAAAAGGAATCGCTAGCATTTTTTAAAAACAAATAAATACAAAAGTTCCGTTTGCCTACTGTTGAAAATGGCCCCTAAAAGTATGCTATGATAGAATTGATTGTACGAATTAAATGTATAAATTGGGATACTTTTCTGCAATTATTTAAAGAACTGGCAGCGCTTAAGAAATACAAATAACATTTCTTCACTCTACTCGACGTCCTCTTTCGTTTGACATGCCATTTGTCCAAATTGGTCCAGTTTTAAAAAACCATCAAATTTTGCAGTCAGTTGTAAGGATTTTTTTTGGGTGCCACAGTTTTTAGCATATATTTAGAGAACCACTTGAGATACTGGAATACAAATTACATATTCTG
>JAWNPY010000207.1:0-26230 GCA_035078625.1 Scaptodrosophila scaptomyzoidea
AAAACTGGTCGGATTTGGACAAGTGGCATATCAAACGAAAGGATATGTTCAGACGAGTCAGATGATGTCAAATTTATGCCAGTATCTCAAGTGGTTCTCAAGATATATGCTAAAAACTGTTGTTCCCCAAAAAAATCCTTACAACTGACTGCAAAATTTGATGGTCTTTTAAAACTGCACCAATATGGTCAAATGGAGTATCAAACGAAAGAGGACGACGAGTAGAGTTAAGAAATTTAATTTTTGTTTCCCTCTCGCTAGTAGTTTTTAAATAATTGCAAAAGAGAACACAAACTTTCAAAATATCCCAGTTTTTATTTAATTTTTAGGCGGCTTCCCTTTCATCCTTTTCACTCGTGCAATATATCATTGAAAAGGTAATTTCACATAGATTTCATATCAATTTTAGTTTTGGCTGTATCTTAAAAACTGAAGGAGCTAGGAACAAAAATAAAGAAGTAAAAAACCTTTTCATGTAGGATATTTCCAGGACATGCTAAAGTTCATTCGAAAGAGCATCAAAATTGACAAGGGAATCATCTCACCGTTTTCGTCTAAGATAGGAGATATTTAAAACTCTAATTGCTCCCATACTATAATTGAAAAAAGTATGTAAACTTTGGTACACCGAAGTTAATTTTCCCTCTGAGTTTATTATATGCATGTTCAAATTTTTATGTCTATTGTACCTATTTATAAATCTTATTTTTATTGAGTTAATCATATGTAAATGCACTATTGAAATCAGAAAAAAACAAATGTTTTAAATTAATTAATTAATTTTTCTTTCAAAAAAAAAAATATTCTAGATTCAAGAAATTTCTTCTATCCAAACATTGTCTTGTAGTATAATTTTATTGAGTCCAGAATAATCTTATAAAATAATATTTAACTCATCTACAGGCTGTGCCGAAAATCAATTCCGTTGCAACAATGGCGATTGTGTGCCACGCAGTGCTCAATGCAATGGCTACCAGGAATGCCGTGATGGTTCCGATGAGCATGACTGTACCGATCCCGTCGAATGTACTCCATACCAATTCCGCTGTAATAATGGCCAATGCATTAGTGCCATGGCCCATTGTAATGGTCAAACTGACTGCATGGACAGCTCTGATGAGATCAATTGTCGTAAGTATTTATAGTGTAAGATGGCAAATCTCTTTTAAGAAACGCTTAGATATGCAAACATCATCATGATCATTCACATATTTAAATAAAAGGTCATCTAGGGGGTTCCACAATCAGCAGTAGCAGCAGCAGCAGCACTGTTACAATGCCAACGACAACAACAATGATGCCATTGCGCATTATTTGCCCACCGACCAATTTTCGTTGTGAAAATGGTCCCTGCATATCCTTGGGACTGCGCTGCAATGGTGTGGTCGATTGTCCTTTTGATGTGAGCGATGAATTGGACTGTGGTCCCATCACAAATGAAATTGATAGTAAGTTGTGCCCCATCCAGAAGCACCAAAAGTAATAAGCACCACAAACAACCACAACCACAACCACAAAACCAGAGAAAGCGGCTGATACTTCAAGCTACTAATGAAAGAACCTGATACTTACAATAAATTTTTTTTTAATTGCCCCCAAACTAACCAAATTCAAACTGTATGCTGGTGTCAAGGGGTTAAAAGTTGAATTAACTAAAAGAATTATAAACTTATATATCATTTGAGCTCTTTTTGCAAAAATTACTTAATATTTATTAACTTTCCTATTGCCTTGATTGACTTGGATCTAATCGATATTTTTATCATTTCACAGCTGCTGTCGATGATGGTAATCGCAACGCGGCCTCTCAACTGAATCTCAAGACCTATCCAGACAGTCAAATCATTAAAGAAAGTAAGTATCTATATTAAAGTCATAGTACAATATAAACCTTTGGTGTTTTGTATTAGAACTTAACTCAATTTATCTTATTACAATACAACTTTTTTTGCTTAACCCAAATGCCATTACCTACTATAATACCTACTATATAAAATACCTACAGGATATATTAGGGAGGGTAAGTTGGCCTAACTTTACCACAAAACATATATCAATTATATATTGCACTCTTCTTATCGTGCACACACAAACAACACTCAATAATTTGGACAGCTAGATAATGTATTGTATATATTACCTATATATATATCTTGTATAAGAATATTTATTTGTTATCGAAATTCTGTAGATATTTTACACTCTAGAATGTTAATTTTAGAACCTTGGTCTATTTATTCCTTTCCCAGAAATGTAAGCACAGTTAAAGATAATTGTATTAAACACACTCTGAAATTCCCAATGAATTAGCTTGGCGATTTACTACTTATAATGCTAGATGAATTAACTTGATGTATGTTATGTTAATCAGGTCGCGAGGTGATCTTCCGCTGTCGTGATGAGGGCCCACTGCGTGCCCGGGTTATGTGGTCACGTCCTGGACAACGTCCTTTGCCGCCTGGCTTTAGAGATATGAACGGACGCCTGGAAATACCCAATATTCGAGTAAGTTTTAAACCATTTGATATTGTAATTTGGATGATGTAAATATTTATTGCCTTGCAGGTGGAAGATTCTGGCACTTATGTCTGTGAGGCTGTGGGCTATCCAACGCATATACCTGGACAACAGGTCACTGTTCATTTGTCTGTGGAACCTTGTGAGTATTAATTAAGTGATGGGGTTTTTTTTTTTTGTATTTTTAAACAATTGAATTATCTGTTTTGGCTGCACTCAGCTTGGGGGGAAAATAAATATGAGGATCCTCAATCAGGTCGTATCATGTTTGGAACTGTACCGCATATAGGCTTTGAGTTCTTTGGCCTAGGTATATTGCAATATATTCCAACTATTTAATTTTAATCTAATTCATATTATTATTAAAATTTAATGCCGCTGCGCTTCATTTGGCGCCTTGGTTTAATCTTGGTAATATCTCAAGTCTCTTGTTTTATCATATTAATAATAAGGGTATTTTTTCTTTACTTTATTTAGACAATGCCATGATACCTGTAAGCACAGCCTGCTCCCAATATCAGGCCACCTGCATGAACGGCGAATGCATTGACAAATCGAGAATTTGTGATGGTATTCCACATTGTTCCGATGGCTCGGATGAGCACAGTTGTAGCCATGGCCGCAAATGTCAGCCGAATCAATTCCTTTGCGGCAATTCCCGTTGTGTGGAGCGCACCTGGCGTTGTGATGGTGAAAATGATTGCGGTGATAACACAGATGAGGAATCCTGCGATCCAGAGCCCAGTGGCGCCCCCTGCCGCTATAATGAATTCCAATGTCGCAGTGGTCACTGCATACCCAAAAGTTTCCAATGCGATGATCATACCGATTGTATTGATCACTCCGATGAAATTGGCTGCAGTAAGTTGAAAAGAACCACAATTTAAAATTGATCAATTAATATAAATTAATTGATTTTTCCAGCTGCTCCTGCCATTATTCGTCCACCACCGGCCGTACAATCATTGCACGAGGGTCAGGCCCTGAATATTACCTGTGTGGCCACGGGTGTGCCCGTTCCCACAGTTGTTTGGCGTCTCAATTGGGGTCATGTGCCCGACAAGTGCACCTCGAAGAGCTATGGCGGCACTGGCAATCTCTATTGCCCCAATATGCTTTACCAGGACAGTGGCGCCTACTCGTGTGAGATTATCAATACCCGCGGCACTGAATTCGTTAGACCCGATACGATTGTGACGGTGACTCCAGACCGTAACGAAAATTGCCCAGCCGGATTCTTCAATATGTTGGCCCGCACCAGCGAAGATTGCATCAAGTGTTTCTGCTTTGGAGCAGCAAGCACTTGTGAGAGTGCCAATCTCTTTACTTATGCCATTCAGCCACCAATTCTATCGCATCGCGTCGTCAGTGTCGAGTTGAATAACAAACTGGCCATAAGTGAGTCGCCCTTAACTGAAGTTTTGAATCTGCATCATGGCGTTCAATTCCGTGCCTCGGATGTACACTTTAGCTATCGCACCACACCATATTTGGCTCTGCCCACCGAATATATGGGCAATCAATTGAAATCCTATGGCGGCAGTCTCAGATACGAGGTCAATTATATGGGCAATGGACGTCCCACAAATGCTCCAGATGTGATTATTGCTGGCAATGGTTATACTTTGACCCAACGCGTGCGCACCCAATCGAATATGAATAACAAGGTCACCGTACAATTTTTGCCCGGACAATGGCATATGATTGACGGCCGTAGAGCCACACGTGAGGAAATTATGATGGTATTGGCCAATGTCGATAATATCCTTATACGTCTGGGCTATATTGATTCCACGGAGCGTGAAGTGGAACTGGTGAATATTGCCTTGGATTCGGCTGGTTCGGCTGACCAGGGATTGGGATCTGCTTCGCTGGTAGAGAAATGTAATTGCCCACCGGGTTATTTGGGTGATTCGTGTGAGTCGTGTGCCCCAGGCTATGTCCGACAGCCTGGCGGGGCCTGGTTAGGTCGCTGCGTCCCATACACTCCCGAGCCATGTGGTGCCAATACTTATGGTGATCCCAGCCGTGGAATACCCTGCCGTGAGTGCCCCTGCCCTCAAACAGGACCGAATAACTTTGCCAATGGCTGTCGCATGGGTCCCGATGGCGATGTCATCTGCAATTGTTACGAAGGCTATGCGGGTCGTCGCTGTGAGCAGTGTGCCTCTGGCTACCAGGGCAATCCACTTGTCCCAGGCGGCAGTTGCCACAAAACTCCCGACACCTCGTGCAACATTGATGGCACCTACAGCGCCTTGCCCAATGGCACCTGCGAGTGCAAATCTTATGTGACTGGCGATCTTTGCGATACTTGCAAGCCACAGTCCTTCCACTTGAACTCGTTTGTGTTTACCGGCTGCATTGAATGTTTCTGCAGCGGTCTTCAGGCCCATTGCAGCAGTACATCCTGGGTACGTGATCAGGTCATCTCGACATTTGGTCGGTCAAGTGCTCCGCACGGTTTTAATTTAGTGCGCAATTACATACCCAATAATCCGGAGCCAGTGAACTTTGTGACCACTCTGAATGATATTAGCTTCAGTGCTGTATCAGATCCCAGCTCGGATACGCTCTATTGGAGTCTGCCAGCCCCGTTCCTGGGCAATAAGCTATCCTCATACGGTGGCCGTTTGAATTATACTCTGAGTTATAGCCCCCTGCCCGGAGGACAAATGTCACGGAATAGTGCTCCCGATGTGGTAATCAAGAGCGGTGAGGATTTGGTCTTGATTCATTACCGTAAATCAGCAGTTAGCCCAAGTACATCCAATTCGTATGCGGTGCCAATTATTGAGAGCTCTTGGCAGCGTTCAGATGGTCAGCCTGTGGATCGTGCTCATTTACTGATGGCTCTGAGTCGTATTGATGCCCTGTACATTAAGGCAACTTATACAACTGGCACCAAAGAAGGTTCCCTGAAGCAGGTTGTCCTAGATACGGCCACATCCACCCAATTGGGCACACCACGCGCCTATGAGGTGGAGGAATGTCGCTGCCCAACTGGCTATATTGGTTTATCTTGCGAACGTTGTGCCCCAGGCTATAAGCGCAATCCCGAGGAGGGTCTCTATTTGGGTCTCTGCGAACCTTGTGAATGCAATGGCCATTCTTCTCAGTGTGATGCCGAAACGGGTGAATGTTTGGTAAGAGGATCAATAAGAATAATGCAAGAAGAACATTTTAATTCATTCTGTAATTTTTCAGAGCTGTAGTCATAACACCGAAGGTGAAAACTGCGAACGTTGCGCCCCCGGCTATGCTGGCGATGCCACACGTGGCTCTGCCTATGACTGCCAGCCCGATATACGCTATCCCCAGCCAACGCCACCCCAACAGGGTGAAGCCAGCAATCAGAATAGCTGCTCGTATTGCTCCCGCGAGGGCACAGTTGGCTGTGAGAATGGCTATTGCCAGTGCAAGCCCAATGTTGTGGGCCGGAATTGTGATCAATGCCGTGCCGGTACTTATGGCCTATCCTTACGTAATCCAAATGGCTGCAAAGAATGTTATTGCTCGGGCAAATCGAATAAATGTAGCTCGGCTCAACTCTACCGTCAATTGATACCCATTGATTTTATAAGATCTCCGCCGCTATTGACTGACGAGGAAGGACAGATTGTGGATCGTGAGAACTTGGACTTTGATGTACCCTCGAATATGTATACCTATTCGCATGAGTCTTATACAACCAAATATTGGAGTCTACGTGGCTCTGTCTTGGGCAATCAACTGCACTCGTATGGTGGACAATTGCAGTATATTTTGGAGGTGGAATCTAGCGGTAACTTTGAGCCTGGCAATGATGTCATACTCATTGGCAATGGCCTCAAATTGTTGTGGTCACGCAGCGAGGAGGAGGGCGATCGCGAGGAATACAATGTGCGTCTGCATGAGGATGATCAATGGCAGCGCTGGAGTCGTGGACGGGCCGAAATGGCCACCAGAAATGACTTTATGACCGTATTGACCAATTTGGAGCATATTTTGGTGCGTGCCGTTACCAAAATACCCACAAATCGCACTTCTATACGCGATGTGGTCCTGGAATCGGCCCTGGAACATCAATCCGAAGATTCTTCGCATGCCACCGAAATTGAATTGTGCCAGTGTCCCCTGGGCTACATTGGCAACTCGTGCGAGAATTGCTCACCCCTGTATTATCGTGACGATGATGGACATTGCCGTGCCTGCCCCTGTCATGCCGAGACTGCCAATTCCTGTGCCATTGGACATAATGGCTATGTGGAGTGTCAATGCAAGCCGCGTTACAGTGGCGAACATTGCCAGCATTTAGGTGAGTAGAAATTCAAATTCAAATTCAAATTAAAAACGAAATAGCAGTGACATCCAACGATTCTAAATAAAATAAGGTATCAATCCAATTCCTCCAAAATGCCCCTTATTTTTGCCCTTACATTTTTTCTTATAGGTTCCTACTCTCTAGTTTATTTAAGGTTTTTAATAACTCTCTCAACTTTATTTTCAATTTTATTTTTTTTTTTTATTTATTTTTATACACACTTTTTACCCTTACCAAAAAACCCTTTACCCTTTTTCCAATTATCCAACTAATTGAATCGAAATTCTCTTATCAAAAACAAAAAAAAAAAAAAAACCTATTCAATTTGTGAAATGATGATGATCACCACAACAAACAAACAAAAAAACAACACCTAATCCACCCATCCACATTCTAGACACATCTCTCATTATCGAAGCACCGTCCAAGAAATGCGATTTAAGCAGGGGATTCTGTTGCAACGGCTTTCGTTTTGATATAGCACCCAACGAAACAATATCATACAATGATACTCTCCAAATATATAAGGGCAACAGAATTATAGGAAATATAACCAAACTACGATATGGCTGCCATTTGCGAGGTTCGCTAACAATCGAAACTCTGAAAAAAACTACACTGTACAAAAAAAAAAAAATAAATAAAATAAAATATATCAAGCAATCAATAGAAGCACACTTAATCAATTATCTACATTAATTTAATACACACTTAGTATCTTTAATATAGAAGACTGTGCTCTAAAACAAAACAAACTGTAGTTAAAAATTCTTTAGTTTGGGTTTTTCGATTTTTGTCACACACTCTCGATCTTTATGTTATACACACCAACACACTTAAACTCAAACTCACATGTAGTCTAGGCAGCTGGGCTTATAATTAGTTTCTCTTAGACATTTTGATCTTTTACATACTTAATACTTGATGTTTTTTCCCTCCCCCCTATTTGTTACCTACTCCTTTTTTACATTTAGGAGCTTTCAAATTTAGCTTATTTGTGTAAAAAAAATAAAAAAAAAATACTGAAATTCTTGTATGCTTTGTATATAGGCAGGGTTGTAATCTTATATAATATATAATAGTTTCGCATGCGTATAGAATTCTTAGATTATCAAAAGTTCTGTAAACTAACTACAATACTTTTCGGGTTCTCTAGTAGATGATTTATAATTTCATGTTTTTTCAATGTATTCATCCTTTCGCTTAAGCTTAAAGGAGGTCAACAAAATCTTTCTACAATAGAAGAGTAAACAATTTTCTTCTTTATAGTATAATCTCTGTTAAATGTATAAAACTAACACATTGAATTGTATGTGGCCAAATGAACTTCTTTTGGTCTGTCTACAATTTCTCATAAATGTTCAACAACAAATCAAAAAATACATAGTTTTTTCACCCAAAAATTCCTCTAATTGTTTATGTCGCCTGTAGTCAAATTTCAACGTGTTATTAAAACCCGAACCAAGTGTCACTAACCGCCTACAATAAAATGTTTTAATGTTTTGCTCTTATAATCAATGAATAAAACTGAAATCCTCAAATCTTGTATATAGATCAAATTATAACCGAACAACCGCCAGAGCAACCAGACTCGGATTATCGTACACATATAACCGTGTCCATAGCCAAGCCTGAAATTACCATTGTGCCAGTGGGTGGCTCTTTGACCCTCAACTGCAGTGGACGTCTCAACTGGAATAATGTAAGTGTAGATAAATCAAGGAAAGTTTGGAATGAATCCTTATTATTAATGTTGCTTAATTTAGCATCCCGTCCTGGTCAGTTGGTATAAGATGAATGGACATTTGCCCATTTATGCTGAAATCAATGGTGGAATTTTGTATTTGCCTGATTTACAAATAACCGATTCCGGTATTTACATTTGCAAAGCAGTCAGCAATCAGACAAATCGTATATTCGAGGACAAGGTTTCTATAACAATATCACGTAAGTTCAATAATATTTAAACACAATTCAATTGAAACTACAAGGTTAATTTAAATTTAAATTTAATAATAAAAAAATGCCGCATTTAATAATGAAGGATATGCCAAAGAAATGTGGATACAATTTGGTAGCTAATAAAATCTTCATTTATAAATGTATTCGATTAGTTTTAAATTTTAATTTTGTGGTTTCCCTTTCGTTTAGCACAATCCCAATTGGCTCCGGCCGAAATTGTCCATTTGCCGCAATATGTGGACTTTGAGGAATATCAGCAGAATGAAATCAACTGCGAGGTTCGTGGCAATCCCACGCCAGTCATTACCTGGACCCGTGTGGATGGCCAGGCCGATAGTAATACCCGTATTGAGGGCACTCGCCTAGTTTTCACCTCCACCCGTAAATCGGATGAGGGCAATTATCGTTGCCAGGCCTCTAATAGTTTGGATACCGATGAGAAATACGTTCAGGTCTTTGTACGTACGGCCGTGACTCCGGCTCCGCCACCACAGCGCGAGCGTGTTTATATTGAACCGGAACGTTATAATGGCAATCCGGGTGAACATGTCCGCCTCACTTGTCAATCAATTAGTGGCAACTCTCTGCACTATGAATGGACTCGCGATGGTTATTCATTGGCCCATCAACGTAATGTCATTGTCAGTGGCAATGTTTTGGATATTCACGAGGCCACGCCCCGTGACTCTGGAAATTATATTTGCCGTGGCTACGATTTGAGGGATAATCGCAATTATACCAGTGAGGCCTATGTGAATATTGAACCCTATGCTCAACCGCCAGTATCCGATAGGTTTGTTCTTGAACGATTTTGATTTTGATTGAGATTGATATATAATTGATATATTATTCTAGTTCCAAGCCCGTCATCACTCGTCTGCAGAATCACAATTTAATTCAGCAGGGTCAGGACTTTAGCATTACTTGCGAGGCGAGCGGTACTCCACATCCCACAATCAAATGGACCAAGGTCCATGAGCAGCTGAGCAATAATGTCCATCAAACTGGCAATGTATTGCGCATTGGTAATGCCCAAATTGAAAATCGTGGCATGTATATATGCATAGCTGAAAATATACATGGCACACAGCAATCTAGCACTGTTATCGATGTTGAACGTAAGTTAATTTTTACCATAATTGTTAATGTTAAGGCCCTAAGAATTTGCTAACATTTCCCATCCATATTTGCTCTATAATATTTTCTCTATTTCTCTATTCAAAACTGAAATGGAAAATGCTTAAAAAAAAAAAACAATTAATATCATATATCATATTATCTTAAATTTAAATTCAATTTGGTAAAAACAAAAAAAAAGTGCACAAAAGTGGAGTCGGTAATAAGAAAGTTCCGAACAGTCTCATCCTAATACTAATCTGTTCAACCACCATAATTTACTTGATTGCAGCTCGGGAGGCACCGAGTGTCGAAATACACCCGAAGGCGCCACAGACAATCCATGTCGGTGCCCAGGGTATGTTATATTGTCGCGCAAGCGGCATTCCCGAACCCAAAGTGCAATGGCGTCGCATTGATGGCACACCATTGTCACCCAGGCATAACGAAAGGGGTCCCGGTGATATTGTGTAAGTGTAAATTTGAATAAAAGTGTAGGTAGTCTTTACTAAATCTACTTCTGTTTAATTAGTATCAATGATGTTCAAATCGAGGATGCTGGAGATTACGAGTGTGTGGCTGAAAATTCAGTGGGTCATGTCTCCTCCACGACCACCTTGCATGTTGTTGAATCGCCTCAGATAACCCTCGATCCAGATGAATCGATTTTGACTCACACTGAAGGCGATGATGTACACATCAAGTGCATAGCCAGTGGTTATCCCAATCCTACTGTTCGCTGGGATAATGGTCCATTGACTCTGCGCGACAATGTCGGACAGAACTCGGCCTTTATAAATATCTACAGTGTGACTCAGGCTGATGCCCGAACCTATACTTGCATTGCCACCAACGAGGCTGGCACTGATGAGCGCCAAATTACTTTGGACATACAACCCAGACGTGGTGATATAAGCCGTAAGCTAAGATTAAGATTTAAAAAAAAAAAAAATTAGATACTCATTTCTATTCATATGATTTAAGATGTGGATGGCGATGTGGATCGTGATCCTTATTATGAACCAGAACGCCCACAGCGCCCTACTTATCAGCTACCTCCCGCTCATCCTGATACGCAGAATGAATTCTCGGCAAATATTGGCGATAATGCCACTCTAATTTGCGACATTCAATTGCCTTATTTGAGAACTCAGTGGGAGCGCGAAGATGGTCGCCCGTTGCCACCAAATGCCTATCTTGATCACAATCGCTTAATAATTGTCGATGTGGAGGAGGAGAACTTTGGACAATATCGTTGTAATGCCCTAGACAATAGCGACACTGTCGTCACCTATGTGGTGCGTAAATTAGTGCTGCTACCACTGCCCCGCATTACATTCCGCCCACCCATTCCCCAAGAGTTGGAACCCAATCGCCAGTTTGATATCTTTTGTGATGTGGGCGGTGCCCAGCCCATAATTGTTAAATGGACCACCGATAATAACCGACCACTGCCAAAGTAAGTTGTTTCTCATTTCATTTTAGCATAGAAGATAATTATTTGAAATTGCCATTACTATTTAATAGCTCCGTACGCATTGAAGGACAATATTTGCGTTTCATATCGATAACACCGGCCGATGCTGGTGGCTATCGTTGCTCAGCCTCAAATCATTATGGCAACACAACCAAGACAGCCCAAGTGGTTGTTAAGCGCCCCTCTTACCAGCAACTGCCACACGGTCTTGTCCAACAGCATTACGAGGGTGAGATCATAGAATTAAAATGCACTGCCCAAGATCGTCGCGGTACACCGCACGGAAATATCGAGGTAAATCATAATAATCATAATTCTTCAATTTTTCAATTGAATTCCAATTCCAATTGTCTATTTGGGTTTATTTTGTAATATTTTGTTTAGGTCCGTTGGTATCGTGAGGATCGCAAAGAACTGCCCCAGTACTCGTACGTAGACGGTCAGGTGCTCAATTTGCCTCCGTTGAGAGCAGAGGACGCTGGTCGTTATGTTTGCGAGTCATATGACAACCGATCGGGTCAGCGACTACCACCGACCTACATCGATTTGATTGTACTACGTGAGTAATTCTTTTGGTTATCAGGTCAGGTCTGATCAGGTCAGGTCAGGTCAGTTATGACAGGAATGACAGCGACAGAAATATATCTCTTTTATCTCATAAAAGCCAACAAAAAAAAAAAAATTAAATCAAACTCACACATCAAAAAAAAAAACAAATAATTACAAAAAAGAAGAAAAAAAATCAGAATTTTTTTTATTATTATTCAAATCGAAAAGCTAGGCAAGCAAAACGAAAAAAAAAAAACAAATCGAACACACGAAATATCGAAATATAAATAAGGAAGAAGAAAATGAATATTTAGGAGCGATTGGAAAATGTTACTGAAATTGTTCGATTGCTGATTTTACTTATTTCTTTTATTTTACTTTACTTACTTCTATATTTTACTTACAACTACCAACCAACTATTTAACATTTTTTTACACAAAACCAAAACTCCACTGTAAATTTTATACAAACAAACAAAATCAATCAATCAATCAAGCGAAAACTTTTACACTGTAATATACACATTTGGGTCAAAGGACAGTCAAAAACGCAACTATACTTATTTAATTACCTAAATTTATATCTATTTGTTTTATCACATTTTTTTTTTTTTTTGTACATAAAAAATACAAACAATTGAGCAATACAGCAATAACAACTAACAAATTGTAAAAAACAAAAAAAATTTGGTATAAGAAAGAAATTGAAATTGTAAAGATTATATTTAAAATTGGTGATGGTGACTACTATAAATTTTTATATACCTAAATATTAAGCAAAAAAAACAATACGTGTACAGTCACGCCAAGCAATTATGTAACAAATTCCATTGCATGCCCTTAAAAAAATCTTCCCCTGCCACTTGTTTCACTGCCTTAAAAAAAAAAAAAAAACAAACAACACAGCCAAATTTAAACTTCAAGTAACAATATCTATTTTATTATTTTTAAGTTTTTTTTAATCTGGCCATTTTTAATTCTTCCGAAATCCATTTAAATTTCTATTTTTTTTTTTTTTTTGTTTTATAAATAAAATCTAAGATTAAAGATATATGGCTGCCATTGCTAATACGTTTTAAGCTCAAACAAAACACACACTTAATAAAAATATAAATATATTTTTACAAAAAAAATATTAACAAATATTTTACACAAATAATAATGTGTAAATGAAAACTTTAACACAAACACTCTTTTTATTTTATTTTTAACATTTTTAGTTTTTAAAAAATAATATCGATTTTGGGAATATTTTGGTTTCTAATTATTATATGGTGTCGGTTTTTTATGTCTTTATTGTTGTCCTAATGGGTTGGAATTATTTTTAGTAACTATTGTTTTGTGTTTTTTTGTTGTTGAAGTAATTAAGTGTTGTTTAAACAATAGCAAAAATATAATAAATGACAATGCACAAGCCTCTTCCTATCCCAACTTTAAAAATATTGTGAAAATCCTGTTACTTTCCATGCACATCCAGAAATTATGATTAGTAGCACTTGATTATTCCTAGCAGTTGTGTAAATAATATCAAACTAAAATAATAGTTTAATGTTTTAGAGTTTTGTCTTTGTACAATAAATTTTTTTTTTTTTTTCAATAAGTCAAAATCAGTTGAGCAATAATTAAAAAAAAATAAAACAAGGGAAACTATTTTGATAGAGAAATATTTAATTTAGGAGGATATTTATAGATTTCTTTCAGCTTTGAGAATTTGGGTTCTATCAGCTTCATAAACTTTATGGTATACATTAATTAATTTCAAATGTTTTATTTTTTTTTTTTTTATTTTTCTCTTTTTTCCTGCTTTTTCTCTTTCTCTCTTTTTTTATGTGCGCTTGTCAAAAAAAAAAATAATATAAAACATGCTTAAATTATATCAATACTTCATTTGTATATATACAAATTTAATTTTTATTTGCGCGCTTTACAAATAAAAAAACAATAATAATTGAAAACTCTACACACAAAACTACAAACAACTTTAACTGCAACAATCAACAACAACAATCTACAAAACAAAAAAAAAAAAACAACAACGACAAACCAACAACAACAAAAAATGCATTAAATGCATTGTCCTTTCTCTATCTCTTTATCTCTCTCTCTCTGTGTCTCTCTGTATCTCTCTCTGTCTCTCTCTCTGCATCTGTATCTATCTATCTGTTTCTTTTGATAATTTAGCAAAACAAAAAACCAAATACAAGTTCAGCGTTAATGAGTTCCCTTGCATGGTTTTCTATATATGTGCAGGTGTGTTACCTCGGAATAATCAAATTTTAAATTAATTTTCAGCTCTTTAGACATTTTTTTTTTATATGCCTTTTATTTTAATATTTGATTTTTTTTATTCTTGTGTCGCTTTTATTTTTTTATTAATGTTTATTATTTTCAATAATACGTAACATTATTTATACAATTTGTATATAAGAACAAAAAAACCAATACCGAAGAACGTATTAAAATTTAATTAAAAACAAAAAAAGAAAAACCAAAGTTAGTTTAATAAGTTCGATAGAAAATTGAAAACATCAACCATTAATTACACACACACATTTTTCCAACTTTAGCACAAAAATAGTTTTTGAAAATTCACTAAAATTCTATTGAAATTGGCCGTATTTAAATTTATATTGGTCAAGGGGATATTGCCGGAATTAGATTGAGGTTATGGAAATCAAATTGCCTACTAACCATAAACTTCAGCATACATTTTAAGTACTCTCCAAGTGCTTTTGCTAATCTTCTCTACTCTATTAAATTCTTATGAACCAAATAAACAAATGTTAAACCATATAAATCAAACAAAACAAATTTTCTACGAATCAACGAATAATATAATAAATATTGTGCGTGAGGAGAGCAGATTTCAAGCCGAACAAGTCGTTGGCCAATAAGCCACTATCCTCGCCACGTCCAGCGATCACGTACGTGTGCCAGCCGAATGATTTCAAGTGTGTGTCGCATCCGCACACGTGCATCAAGGCGTCGATGGTATGCGATGGAATCTACGATTGCACCGACCACTCCGATGAGTTCAATTGCACGCGTGACTATGCTGGCAAGAGTAGCACATCCCGAACCACATTGGGCAGTGCTTCGGGCTCGGGTTCGGGAGTTGTTGGTTCCGGTCCTGGCAATGGCAATTTCAAGCGTTGGAAAAAGAATCGACATCATCTGCGGCATGAAAGGCATTGGAGACAGCGAAGGATGCAAAAGAAGAAACGTGAAATTGTGGCCAGAAATATCGGTTGGTTTTCAGTTTATCTCTCATTTTCTATATCTTTCTTTCATTTGATACATTTTTATTTTCATCACTTTTGCCTTTTTCTAACTGTGCCTTTTGTTTTGATTTGTTTTCCCCCCCTCCCCAACTTTTTTTATGATTTATTTTCTTTGTTTGCACCTCATCTTTTTTTTTTTATTTGCTATATAATCACAAAAAACTTTCAGCTTCGAAACTTGAAAAACTGGCACAAATTTTGCACTGAATTCACACACGATTAAGTTCAAGGACTTTGTAAGTGAAATCAACCAAGAGCACAACAACAATAAAACCTAAACAACAAAAACAAAACCAACGAACAAAGCAATCACTGTCTATCGATAGACAAAGGCTTACGCTATCGCTATCGATTAATCGCCACTGCTTACAAACTGTACACAATTATGTTTTTTTTTTTTAAATAAAAACTCAATCAAATTTACAGCGCTCTAAAAATATTGGTGTCCTGGGGAAATTTAGCATGACTTACATGATTACAATAATAGTTAGGATATTGAAATTTTTTGACCATTTGCATGTGGCTTGATTAAACCAAATAAAAATTGTACTAAACTATAAAAGAAACAGGTGATAGACAAAATTTTGTAAATAACAAATAATAATAATCATAAGCATATTACACAAAACTTAATACAAATTTTCCAATTGTATAAAATTAAACTAATCCAAACAATTCCCATTTGTAAACTAAAATTATGTAAAAAAACAAAACAATTCAAAAATTATGCCCATTTGTGAAAAACACACATTTTAGAAAACAATCAAATTTAAAATGGTAATGGTAACAATTATTCGGTAGTCCAAAAAAAAATATATGTAAAGCCAAAAATAAAAAGTCTGTAATTTTAGAAAAAAAAAACAACAAACAACAAAATTAGATAAATCCCATTTGTAATTCCATATGTAATCGTATATACTCGTATTTTGTGTGATTCGACCTGTAGTAGTATTTTTAGTTGTTGTTAGTATCAAAAATCACCGCTGCCCTCTCTGTTTTTTGTGTAACTAGGAAAAGTTATTGAAACAATCAATCAAATTGAACAATAAGCGATATAAATTGATGTTATGTAAATCGCTTATCGTTCGATATTATATATATATATATATATTCTCATATTATCTGTTTATCCATTTTCCTGATTCTGTATAATGCTAACTGTTATATTTTTTTCTCTTTGTGTATTTTTTTTTATTTATTTTTGTTATCTTACTCTCGTCGTCTTTTACACACATAACACACCCAAAACAAAAAAAAAAAAATTATTACACTCTATTTTTATGCATCTGTACATCAATTTTAATCGATTGTGATTTGTCGCCGGATATTCCTACGTATTCTCGTTTACGTGATCATCTCTCGCTCCTTCTCTGTGTGTATCACTCGTTGCTTACTGTGTCTCTCTATGTGTGTGTATGTGTGTGTGTCCAAACAACTATTGACCTCTAAGCAGCCGGAGCTAGTTTTCCGTCCCATTTGCCACCCTCTACGGGTCACCACGAGCCGGAACCGGAGCCACAACCACAACCACGGGACTATAGTCTAAAACTCGATCAGCAATCATCGAATCTGCATGTGGGCGAGTCCACCGAAGTGGAATGCTATGCCTCAGATAACAGTTACACGCAAGTCATTTGGGAGCGTGCGGACGGAGAACCTTTGTCCACCAATGTCCGGGTAAGTCTGAACTGAATTTATTTCAAGGTAAAGAGTAAATTAATAAACCTTTCTATTTCAATTAACAGCAAGTGGGTAATCGTCTGGTTATTGCCAATGTGGCGCCTTCCGATGCCGGCAATTATGTTTGCAAATGCAAGACCGATGAGGGTGATCTCTATACAACCAGCTATGAACTGTCGATTGAAGAGGTTCCGCACGAGCTGAAACGCCCGAAAATTGTACACGCCCAGGTTGGAGCTGGCGCCCAATTGCGCTGTGGGGCCGAGGAGAGTCGAGGTCCCACTTATCGCTGGTCCCGTCAGTATGGCCAAATGCAGCCAGGCCGAGAGATCTTAAGTGTAAGTGGAAGAGGAAAACCATATAAATTTTTTTATATTTTAACTAATTGTGATTTCTTTTAGGATCTTCTTTCGCTGGAAGACGTTCAGGCCAATGATGCTGGCACCTACATTTGCACAGCTGTTCACAATGATGGTGAATCCATTGATTATCCCACTATTTTGGTTGTCACTGGAGCCATACCGCATTTCCATCAGGAGCCTTTGAGCTATATGAGTTTCCCCACTCTGCCCGAATCATCGTTCAAGTTCAATTTTGAGGTAACCTTTAGGCCCGAGACGCCCGATGGTTTGCTCTTGTTCAATGGACAGAGTCGTGGAGCTGGCGACTACATTGCCTTGTCGCTAAAGGATCGTTTCCCCGAGTTCCACTTTGATTTTGGCGGCAAGCCGATGATAATTCGTGCCGAGCAACCGATTGCTCTGAATGAATGGCATACTGTGCATGTGCATCGTTCCCGTCGTGATGGCTATATGCAGGTGGATGAGCAGCATCCTGTGGCCTTCCCCACCCTGTCAAATACACCGCCACTCGATCTGATTGAAGACTTGTATATTGGCGGTGTGCCCAATTGGGATTTACTGCCTGAGGATGCAGTCAATCAGCGTCTTGGCTTTGTGGGCTGCATTAGCCGGCTGACTTTGCAGGGACGCACCATTGAGCTGATGAAGGATGCCAAATTCAAGGAAGGCGTCACCAGCTGCAAACCTTGTGCCGAGAATCCTTGCGCCAATGCTGGCATTTGCCTCGAAAGTCAAACCGAATTGGCCTATACTTGCATTTGCCAACAGGGCTGGACGGGTAGGAATTGCGCCGTACAGGGAACTCAATGCACGCCCGGACTTTGCGGAGCCGGACGCTGTGAGAACACCGATGTGGGCATGGAATGTTTGTGTCCCCTAAATCGAACTGGCGATCGCTGTCAGTACATTGAGCATCTAAACGAGCATAGTCTGAACTTTAAGCGTAATAGCTTTGCGGCTTATGAGTAAGTTAACTTCTTCGATATCTGGCTATATAGAGTATGCTAATAATGGTTACTTTCAGGACTCCTCGTGGCTGGCGCATCAATATTACCTTAGCCCTACGCCCCACAAGTCTAGACGATGCCGTACTTTTATATACTGCCGAATCGAATATGCCCACTGGAGATTATATTGCCTTGGTGTTGCGTAATGGCCATGTGGAATTGATAATTAATACGGGCGGACGATTGAAGCCCGTGGTTGTGAGATCACCAGATCCGCTGCCTTTGCACAAGTGGACGCGTGTGGAATTGGTGCGTCGCCAGGGTGAGAGCATTTTGCGTGTGGGCGATGGCCCGGAACAGCGAGCCAAGGCTTCGGGAGCGGCACGTGCTCTGTCGATTCGAACTCCGTTATATATTGGCGGCATAGATCGGTCGACAGTGATGATTAATCGTGATGTAAACATCACAAATGGCTTTGATGGCTGCATTTCCAAGCTGTATAACTCACAGCGTCCCATTCAGTTGCTAGTGGAAATTGTGGATGCGGCAAATGTGCAAAATTGCGGTGAGATTAATGAAATTGCCGATGGTGACAATGATGATATGGATATGCCTGAAGTACCAAGCCATCGGGACTCTGAGAGTGAAACTGAAAGTGAATCCTATACCCAATCGCCCTGTGCCAATGAGCCATGTGACAATGGCGGCACCTGTACGGAAATTAATCAGCAGGCTATTTGCGCCTGTCCTGTGGGCTATTCGGGCAAGCACTGTGAAGATCGTAAGTAAAAATTATATATATTATATATTATAATTAAGCAAGTCAATTTAAATTGATTTTCTCTTATTTATTAGATATAAACATTAATAATAATGCCTCCTTCCATGGTGATGGCTATTTGGAATTAAATCGCAATCAATTCAATATTGAAATTGAACAGGAGTATACAGGTGCCGGCGTTGTCTTTTCCACAAATAAACCAAACGGTTTGCTACTTTGGTGGGGCCAGGAAGCTGGCCAGGAGTTCACCGGCCAGGACTTTATTGCCTTAGCCATTGTCGATGGCTACATTGAGTATGCAATGCGACTCGATGGCGAGGAAGTCACCATGCATAATACGAAAACACGTGTAGACGATGGACACCGCCATTTGGTACTGATCAAGCGCTCTGAGAACACTGGCATCCTTGAGGTGGACCATTTGGTGGACGCCGACGAAACTCGACCCACGAAAAAGAAGGCAATGAGCCTGCCGGGCAATGTATTCATAGGTGGCGCACCTGATCTTGCCCAGTTTACGGGCGGACGCTATAAACACAATTTCACCGGCTGTGTCCATGTGGTCGAAAGCAATTCTGTTGGCCAAATTCAGTTGGGCAATGCAGCCGTAAATGGCGTCAATGTGGATACCTGCCCGGTGTAAGTATTACCAATCTATCTATATGCATTTTCTTTATATTCCACTTGAATCTTTGTGCTGCCATCCTTGGATCAATTAGTTTTATTTGGTTTGCCACCAATTTGTTGTATCCTCCATTTTTCGATGAACTCGATGAGCCACCGCCAGTTCATATTATTTATCCACAGCCCAAATCGAATACTATTTACCATGGCTTATGCTGTTGTCTCCAATTGCTTAGTTTGCCCCTGGTTGTGGGAACTTTGGTTACCAATTTTCTACGTCTGCCAGCTCCCAGCTAGGCTCAGTTTCAGGTTGAATCAAACCATTTAGATTGAGAGAGCCAACGAACAAGAATATTCAATTAATCGTGCCATATCATCACCTACTAAATATACCCAAAAAAAAAACATATGATTATGATAATTATCGTACAAATATGAATAATCAACTTGACCAGTTGTTGTTGTGGACGCTCAGAAGCCGATCTCTAATTTGATTTTTAATTATACATTTTAAAATCGATCCCTTAAATAATTGCAATTCTTTTCGAAATTTAGGAAAAATCTACTTATCTATATATAAAGTTTATTAGCTCAATGTTTATTCAATGTCTAAAAGATAAAGCTATAAGTGTATATCCAAAATTATAAACTATAAATTGGTCAAGTGTTATATAAGTGTTATATAGATGATCCTTTAAATCGGTATGCAAACATTGTGTTTTTTTTTTTTTTTTTTGTATGTAAATGAGACAAAGTCTGAAAGAGAAGCTGTCAAGCTGGAAAGCTGCTTCAAATTAAGGATTTCAATTAAAGATCCTATAAATGAAATAAATGTTATTGAAGATATACATATATAATGCAATTGGAGTTTAATATGTACCTATATAATTTTTATTTATTTTATTTCTCAAACATTTTTATTTAATTTACATTTTCTTTTTTTTTTTTTTTCCTTTTGGGTTTTTTTTTGTAGTCATGACGAATATTCCGGTGACGCCGAACCACCAGTTGTTTGAAATTAAATTAAACAGCAATTAAATCAACAACAAGAAACTAGCCCTTTAAATAATTTTACAATACAGTTGAATGAATAACAAGAAACGTTTTGTTTTTTTTTTTTCTTAAATAAGAAATAATACGATAATTTCAAAGTAAACCGAAAACAGCAACACAGCCAAGTAAAATGATAATTTTTTTTTTTTGTATATTTTTAACAATATAAATTTTGTATGTATTTGAAAATCGTTTTTTTTTTATTTTTTGCTTTGGTCGCATTTGAGTGCAAATTAAAAAAACAACAAAGAAATTTAATTTATAGAATTTGCCATTTACAAAACGAATCCAACAACAAAAACAACAACTTATACTAGCCAACAAACAATTACAACTAACAATAATTTTAGCGCTTAAAAAAAAAAACAAAACATAAACAAACAAACAAATTTTTTTTTTTTTGAAAATTGGTTTTTAAAACCCAGTGTAAATTTTTAAAATTTAATTTAAAAATACATATAGAATTCTATTTTTTTTTCAATTTTTTTGGGTACTGAAAAAAATTCAAAAGAAAAATTACCAACCAATAAAAGTTAATTGAAAAGAAAATGTTGTTTGTATTGTGAATTTATATAACACGAATCTAATAACCCAATTAATTACAAACAATTACTTATACCTACAAATATATATATATACCAATGTATATGTATGTATAAATATAAACAATTAACTAAAAAGAAACGACAAAAGGAAAGATTAAAACTTGTATAAGCAAATCGAAATTGTTAAGTGGATATAATAATAAAAAAAAAAAAGAAAATATATAAATAAAAAAAAAAGGAAATTTGGCACGTGTTTTTTTTTCTTGGGCGGAGGAGGAGGCGGAGGGGAGAAAGAAAGGATGCGTAAACTTTTTGGCTGCAGCGTTTGGCGCAGCAGCTTTTGGTTTTGTTGTTGTTGTCTGTTAGCGCTGCGCGCTTGCGCCTCGCATTCTCTTTGGTCTCGGCTGCTCTGCTCGGGTGTCTGTGCTTGTGCTTGGCCTGCTCGTGTCGGCCGCCGGTGTGGTCGTTTTCATTTTGTTTTTGTGTTTGTGTTCAGTTTCTTACGTGACGTGAAGCTGGCAGGTTGTCGTCGGTGTGTCTGTGTGCGGCCGCCTATATAAAATTTTATACACAATTTACAAATTTTTACGTCTTTTGGCAGGCCTAGGCCAGTTAACTGTGAATTGAAATTAATTCTTTCTTATTTTTTTTTTTTTGAGTGTCTCTAAATGAGATTGGTGGTAAGCCATTTATTTTGTGTGTGATATTTTTTTTTTATCAACTTGTGCCTCTCTGTTGTTGTTGTTGTTATCATTCGTCACTTGGCTACCTGTTATTACTACACTGTAAAAATAATTAAAAGTGAGTGTGTGTGAGTGTTGGAGGGGGAAAACTGCATGCTGCTGCTGCCAAATTGAATGTGCGTGCGACAAAAACAAAATATAAAATGCGAACGCCGTGTTGTTATTTTTAAATAAAAAGCAGCAGCAGCCGCCTCAGTGAGAAGGCAAAGAGGAAGAAGAAAATACATACTACTAAATAAACCTAATAATAAATATATAAATAAACGAAAATGAATTATAGTGACAGAGCCAAAGTCGTCGTCGTCGTCGTAGTCGCCGGCAGCAACAACAACATACAATAATACCGTTGTTTTTTACACTCGCTCTCTTCTCTTCTTTATTTTGGCATTTTTTCGCTCTCTTTGTGTGATCAATGAACGAAATCAATAAAAAAGAAGAAGGATTAAAAAAAAGTGTCATTAAATTAATTGCTAATTTTTTTTTTTTGTATTTTTTTGTTTTCGTCTTTCCAAGAACTTGTGAAACTTGAAAAATAAATAAAGAATTACAAATTGACAATTTTTAAGTCAAGAACTAAAACATCTGGCAAAGACAACATCCTAGTTGAAACAATCACAGGTGAGTTCAAAGTCTTTCTTTTCTTTCTTCCTGCCCCCCATTCGCCCCCCCCATTGATCATTGCTCAAAAGTAGTTCAGCTGGTCAACAACTGCCAGGCCAAATTGGCCATAACAACAAAAATGACGAACCATCAAAGCCCCAGTTTGGAGCAGCAACAGCAGCAGCAGCAATCGCAATCCAAGTTGACAATTTGTACGGCCAAGTTGAAAGTCCGCATTGGGCAATGTTGTTGTTGTTGTTGTTGCCACATCCTTTTTTGGTTTTGGTGCATTCAGTTGAGTTGATTTGAGTCAAGTTGCCAATCTGGCATAAGTTGTCATTGCCGTTAAAGTTGACCAGTTTTTGTGGCCCATTTTGTATGTCAGTTGGCAGCAGCAGCAGCAGCAACAATAATAACAAGTGTCCTATTCTCCCTCTCTCTTTCTACAAGTATTGCTATTTTATTGCTGTCAACTCAATCAACTGGGCAAATCCGTGACTAAGGTCAGAATTTGAAACAGAAAACCAAACCGAACCAAATTCTAGAAAGGGGCAGCAGCAACAAATAGCAACAAGTTAACTTTGTCATGACAGTGCATCATCATCATCATCATCGTCATCGTCATCCTCAAAGGCAAGATTTCTGCTTGTTGTTGTTGTTGTTTTACCTACAACGAAGTCTGCTGTCTGCCAACATTAAGCAAACAAAAACAACACCAACACCAGAGAGCCAAAGAGAGTAAGAGAAAGAGAGAGAGACAGAAAAAGGGAGTACGGGTGGCAGTGGCGGCTTTTGTAGGTCCAAAGTAAAAAGGGAAACAAAAAAAAAAAAGAGACGATGAACGAATCATGCTGTTGATAACATTAATGAAATGTCTACACAACTGCAACGAACAGTGGGAAAGAATTTGAAAGAACAAACAAAAAGAAACAAATAATATCTCGATAAGAAATTATTCATTTCATTTTCTTTTACCTTAAAATTAATTTGAAAAACACAATTTGAAAATGAGTAAATATTTTCCATTACAATTTCTTTATAAAATTGAAACTCATTTTTAATTTTCTAGCACATTTCATTATAAACCAAAAAAAAATTAGATATAAAAATACAGTGAATTCCTGAATAATTCCAAAAAAAAAAGAATTATTGTCCATTACAATTTCTTTATAAAATTGAATTTTTATTATATGTTTTCTAGCACATTTCATTAATAAAGTAAAGCTAAATCTGCAATTTATAAGCCAAAAAAATGAAATATAAAAACACAGTAAATTACTGAATAATTCTTTAAAAAAAAAATAAATATTTTCCATTACAATTTCTTTATGAAATTGAATTTTTACTTGGTATTTTCCAATTTGTATTCTAGCTCATTTTATGAATAAAGTAAATCGGTAAATGAAATATGATTTTTATAATGGGAATTCCTGAGCTTTTCTTCAATTCTTAAAAAGGAAAATAATTTTTTGGAAATTTTTGTTTTTAATTATTTCTCATGATTTAGGATCCAATTAAAATTCCTGAGCATTTTTTCAATGAACGATTTTAAGTTAATAAACTAATAAGACAAATATATGTTTTTTTTAATTCCTGACAATTAAGTAATCAATTAAAATTTTATTCAAAAATTATTTCTAACCAATTTTTGAATAATTGGCTATATGACAACCACTGTGCAATATCTTTGAATTGGACGCACAAGAATAGAAACCAACACGGACAGACTCACTTGGCCAAGTTGGCACGGCACAGGGAAGCAGGTGAAGGAGATGAGGTAAAAACGCATTTTTTTTTCTTGGCAATATACAACAACAACAAGGCAAAAGGTAACAACATCAACGGAAAACGGAATAAAATGTAGTAGAGATAGACATAGACAGAGAGAGAGAGAGAGAGAGGGAGAAAGAATTTATTGTTTTGGTTGCTCCTATGATTGTGTTCCTGAGCAAAGGGCCAGTTGCATTTTCCTGCTAACAATAAATCAAAAGGCAAAGCAAAAGAACACACAAAAATGCAATGTAACTTAAAGAGAAAAGAAAAAAGGGAAATACCTAAAGAAAATAAAAGAAAAATCCCAGCATAATAAAAATCAAGGCAAGTGTCATCATTCACCTCTCTTTTATACACTCAATACTCCTATATATTTATATTTTTTCTCTCTTTCTCTGTGTGTTTTTTTTTCTGTGTTTCATTCAAGTTGCAACTTGCTTGAAGGGCATTCTCAGTCTCAGTCTCATTCTCATTTTTATTTTATTTTTTCATTTGTTATTGAAAGGTTCTGTCTCAAACCCAAAAAAAAAACCCATTCCTCTAGTCGTTGTTGTTTATGAGAATTCATTATTACTTTCGATTGTTGTCCAGGATGATGATGATGATGATGACGAAGCCATCGTCTCGACCATTGAGCAAAAGATTCCTGACAAAAAAAAAAAGATCTTTGTATTTTACTTCTTTATCTTTCAGTTCTTTTCATTCTCTTTCTCTCTGTGTTCATTCTAAATCAAACAAATAAACACAGCAAGAGTTTTTAAGAGCTCAGAACTTAAATCAGCTCATTTTTTTCTTTTCATTTTCATTCTTCTAATCACATAAGCGGACTACTGCAAATTGACCAAAAAAAAAATTCCAATCTCCTCATCTTCTAGAGTTTTTGAAAAGATCCCAAAAAAAAAAAATAAATGAAGCAATAAATGAAAAATAATTTTTCTCAAATTGCTTAAATTTAAAGGACAAAAAAATTTATCAAAATTAAATAAAAAAAATCATCATCAATTACTTCAATTTCTGGACTAAAAAATTATCAATTTAACCTATTTTCTAACTATATAACAGCCATATGTTTTAATATTTTAATTTCCCCAGCTTCGAGGTTCTATTTATTTACTAAAAATACACATTATCAACGGTGGGGCACAAAAAGCTCTTAAGAATTAATTTTACCTAATTTCTAGCTATTACAACGGCCATATATTATAGTATTTTGATCCGTAATTCAACTGGGCGACTATATAGTTGGTCTGATCCTTTGATCTTTTGGTAGAGTGTACAATTTCTACTTTAATGTTAGTTTTCTAGGTTGCCAGAGTTGCTGACTGGAGAACCCCTTTCAATTTTGCATTTGTATTGTAGATCAGATCAAGTGAAGAAGAAGAAGAAAAAGATTCACACGCAATGGATCGCTCTCTTCTCTCTTCTACAACACTAATTGCAAAAAACACAATTGTAATTCTTGTTGTTACAGTTTTTCTTCTTCTTCTTCTTTTTCTTGATGCAAATTCAGTTTGGCTTGGAATTTGATTTGATTTTCTTGGTGTTTTTGGGGCGTCAAATTACCCATTGACACCAACAACAACAACAACAACACTTGGAAATTAGATTATTGCATCCGCCGTAAAAACGGCGCATAAAAAAAAATATTTCACGCTTTGGCCCAAAACACGAGGCAAAAAAAAGAAATATCTCTCTAAAAAATAAAGAAAAAAAAAACAAGCAAATGATTTTACGAATGAATGAAAAAGAGCAAGAGCCAAAATAAAAACACAAAAATTATGATTAATGTTCAAAACATAAAATTGGATTTGATTTTTTTTTGTTTTTTGTTTTGTTTGGTTTGGTTTTCGGCCGGGCCGAGTCGTGGTAGCCAGCCGATTAGGCTGAAATAGAAATACTCACTATATATATATATAT
>JAWNPY010000208.1:0-16771 GCA_035078625.1 Scaptodrosophila scaptomyzoidea
GAGTATTATACCACACACACACACACACACACACACACACACACTTCCTTTTACATCCCTTGAAATGTCTTCATAAAATGTTACTGTATTTGTTAATAATGTTGCGTATCTACAAGTTTGCTGCTCATTTGCAGATATAAAACATTGACTTTTGGCACAGTGGTGTTTTTTTTTATTTAAAATTACATTACAAAATTACATTAAAATTATTAAACCATTAAATTATAAATCATTTTATCAAAGACTTTAATTTTCTTTTCTTATCCTTGGCTTTTGGCAAAAGTTTTGATGTGGAGTTTCTCTCAACTTTTGCACCACTGTGCATAAAATTGTCGTGTATGTTTGGCCAATAAGAAATCACATAATTAATTAATTGGAACTTGATACTTTTTGCACTAACCAACAAACCAAAGACAAAGTTGTGCGACACGCTGTCAATGCCAGTACCAAAAAGATACCGAAAGATACGAGTCAGTCAGTGAGAACTTGGAGATGGCAGTGGAATTAGAAATAAGGTACAACCGAAAAAAGGGCAATGGAGATAATGGCAAATGCCAATAGCAGCAGTACAAGCAATGCTGCCTTCATTAAATGGCAAAACCATGGAAAAGTGAACTCAGTTGCTGTCGTCTCTAATATATGTGAAGCTATTAGTGTGTGTGTGTAGGTAAATTGCCTTAAATGAGTTGGCAAAACTGCAAGCGTTGAGCATTGAAACATATACATATAAACTTATACTATATACACACTGGGGAACATTTTTATCATGTTGAACTAATTGCAGCAGCCGGCAAAGTCAAAGTACGAACAGGCAAAGACATGTCGGGCCAAAGGGATGCTTATTCAGCAAAGCAACCGTTATGTGTGCGTCTGTAGACGTAGACTGCCATAACATAAATTCTCATAAGCGTAATGCTTTCAAATTGCTACAAGTTGCGGCAGCCCAACAATGCTTGAGTTATTGAAATTGGCATGCCAGTGGTTCGGTTCCGTTCCGTTTGGTTCGGTTCGGTTGGGAAGGAAGCTGCTGGGCTGCTGCTGTCCTCTAATGAGCTATTTTTTATGGTTATATACATGATGCAATATGGGAAGCTGCTAGCCAAAGCTTTTACTAAATGAATAAAACTCTATGAAATATATTTTTAAAAAAAATCTACAACTACAAGTAAATAAAATGTCAAATACACGGGAACAGGAAGGAAATCAGGTCATATGTAAAAGGAAGTTGAAAATAAAAATAAACAGAACCTGACAGTGCAAATGATGTGAAAGGTTAAATGAATATAAAGCAAACCAAAAAAAAGGAATTTAAATGGAAATGGAACATAAATTAAGCTTAAGTTGATTTAGAAAAATCCAAAAAAAAATAAAGACAAACTTAATGGAAACAGAATGATTCAAAAATTGAAGGGAAACTGAAATAAAATGGACTTGAAACCAAAACATAAATCAAACAAAAACTGCAGATATTAAAACTAGAAAGGAATATTAACCAAGGGATAGAAACACACCTATAAGAAATTGCCTATTAAATTTGCTTAAAAACAAGGAAAAAAAAATCGAATTAGGAACGAATTTGAAACCCAGGAAAAAAACCTATTTAATTTCTTAGTAAAAATATCAAAATAAATTGTTTTTAACCTGGAATTTTTCACTTGTTCAATACTGAAGATTTCAACAAAAATTGTTGCTGATTCTGATGATGTGAGGCAAATTCATTTAGCCACCAGAGGCATTCCTTTTTAGCTTGTTTGTTTGTTTGTTTGTGACGCTGTTGATTTTATTATTATATTGTAATAATGCTTAGGCAAAAGAAAAATCAATAACTGCCCCAGCCAACACACACACACACACACAGAAAGGAAGGCCTACAAATTTATATATTTAAGGAGCACTCGCAATGGGCGCCTACCTTTTGATACGCTCCTTTCATGTTAGCAAAAGTGTGTGTGTATGTGTGTGTGTGTATATCTATGGATGTTGGTTTGAGTGTGCACTTCAAGGTTGTCCGTCTGTCCCTTTAGCATGCTTAGGCACAAACATTGCCCCATTCCCATTTGCCTTCTCTCGAACTCAGAACACCTTGTTGCTATTGTTGTTGTTGTTGTTGTTGTAATTGTTATTATTGTTGGCGCATGTTACGCCCATAGGCAAAAAAACAAGGGCAAAGGCAAAAGCAGCAAAACAACAACAACAACAAAAAATCTCATATTCCGATCGATAAATGCTTTTTGTTATAACAAATTTTTAATCTTTGATCCCTTTGATCAATTTAGAAATTAATGATAAAAAAAAATAGTCAAGAATTTAAAAGAGAATTTTTAAATACATTTTACCATCAACATTTTGATGGATTTGTATTGTATTTTGGTTTTACAACTTTTGACATTCTAAAAACAAAAACCATTGTCATTAATATTGCAGATTGTGATTTAAATAAATAATAAATTTCCCTTTCAGTCCATGTCAATCATTTAAAGTCACACACATACACACACACAGACACACTCATGTCCTCAAGGACACTGAAAAAGTGAGAGAGAGTTTGTGACCCAACAGATGTGACCCGAAAGTTTCTGGCAGTTTCTTCGACTCGAAAGTGGGGGAAAGTGGTTAGATTAAATGGATTAAACTAAATTATGGGTATTTATTTAGTTTTAAGCAGTAAGTATTTTTTTTTCCAAGCAACATGTGCAAGATTTTCCACGAATTCAAATTATGGCCAAGGTTATTTGACTTTTGGAAAAAGAGAAATAGTACAAGTGAGGTCAGCCTGAGTCTATTGGCCCATCTGGTTGACTGACTGACAATTTAACTGACTGACTGACAAGCCTGGCTAACTGAAGTGCCCAGAGAGCTGATATGTCCTTTGTTTTCCTTCAAAAACATAACCGTAGGGCATCAAAGGCAGAAAGCTTTCATTCAACATTTTGTTGTCGTGGATTGCAGCCTTGCTACGTGGGCAGATGACTGACCAGCAAAACCAGCCAACAACAAACTCACTCACCATGTTAAATGTTTTATACACCAACACAAACAGTAAATGTGTGGGAGTCTCATATGTAGGAAGGGTGTCCGTGTCCTTTGTGTGGTTTCAGTTTTATATTATTATATTGGCAACTTGTTTAGTTGGGAACTTTGTAATTTTGTTATGGCCCAGAAAAGGCAAAGAGCCACCCACAGCCAGGAGGAATTGAATCCAGAAAAGTGAAAGAATTGGGGAGAGAGCAGAAAAAAAAGGAATCCTCTCCCTTATATAGATAACATAATCTATGTGTGTATATATATTTTTTATATGCTGCATTTCATACCCTAATTGGGTATATATATACATATAGATACATAGATGTGTTTACTTTGAGCTTGTTTTGTTTGTTTAGCTAATAGAATCATATGAACTTATTTATGTTATATGAAACTATTCCCTAAATTGTAACAAAACTGAATTAAGTAAAAAATAATGCACCGAAATAAGGAATAAAATCAGAATATCAAGTTTAAATTGACAGATTATTCAGCAAAAATACGAAAAGGTTTTTGAAGGATAAAAAATAATACTTTGGCCAATTTGGAATATCTCCGGAGCTTATTAGCCAATTGCTATGAAATTTGTCAATCAGAAAGGTGATATTATTTTACTCATAAAGAAAATAGCTAGAAAACTGTAGATTCTACCGTTTATGAGATATTCGATTTTTATTAAATAAGCAAAATATACTCCTATTTATAAAGAGTCTATATACGAAAATTGATGACTTTAGCTTTTAACAGCAGATCGACTCGGATATTGATCCTGATTAAGCATATATTTCCCAAAACTTTCTTTCTTTTTCTAGTCAAATATTAAAGACCTTAAGCTCTAATGGTAAATTTTAGTTTATGTGTATATTTATTTTTATTTGTTTTTTTTTTTGTTGTGTTATTTTCTTTTTTGGTTAACACATTGGAAACTTTGACAAGTTAGAAGATTGAGTACGTGCCACACATTGACAAATGGAAGCGCAGAGTAAATAATCATTTTGGATAGACTGCAAGGATATATAAGAAATAAGTTGTCCTCCGTAAGTTAGCTAGTTCGTTCTGATGTGACAAAAGCGCTGACATCAAATTGGCAACAGCGTAAAAACAAAACTTGCAATATTTGTTTGGATCAATTAGTTTATGGTGTCAAATTTGAAAATGGAATTAATTGCAAAAATACTTTTTCTTTTTTCTTTTTTTTTTCAGTATTTCCGTTTTATTTGTACAACATTTGTTGCCGGATGCCTTGTTGGCTTGTCCATTCCGTTCGTTGAGCTCATTATGAACGTGAAACGTGGAAACCAACAACTAAAAGGCTTAAGGGATAAATAGCAGTGAAACTCCATAAAACTGACCCTTTTTTTTTATATACAGGTATATTTATTTTTTTTTTTTTTTACATGTGTGTAAATATCAACAATATCCAACAAGCATTGAAAAGTTTTGCATTTTACATTTTACATTTTGTATGTTGCAATGTGTGTGGAAAAGTCAAGGCGAACGTTTGCGCCGCCATTGACACAAAAGATGCTGAAACGAGCCACCAACATCATCATCATCATCGTCATCATCGCTTGATGAGGAGGAGGCCAAGTTGCTTATGCTTTTATGCACGCATATTCATGCCGACTCAGGGCCCATTCAGCGCAAATTGTGTGACACAGGTTGGCAGCTTTTCTATGTGTGTCTATGCATTTTTAACGCTACTACAGACTGAGAGGGAGAGGGAGAGAGAGAGAGAGAGGATAACGACGATGGCTGAAGTGGGAAATCAAATGTTTGTAATTAAAATTAAATATTCTATTAAAGGCGGGCAATTGCAAGACAGCCAGGCAACGAACCAACCAAGCAGGCAACAGCAATCAAAGCTTTACACACAGATGCATACATATTGCATTGCACAAATGTTTAATCAACACACGAATGAACGAATAAACGAATCGAAACGAATTGCAAGCAAAGGATACGTTGGTTTGTATATATATGTTGCTGGTTATGGTGACAGTTGACAGCCTAGACCAAAAATAAATAGCACATCATCATCATTCACATTGACAACACACACACACACATACATATACATTTTCCTCATCATCTACACCATTATCATTGGTATCCTAATGGCAGGAGCAGCAGCAGCAGCAGCAGCAGCAGCCACCAGCTGAGAGTTGAGAGCTTTTGAAAACCGTCAGGCCAGGCAACCAGGGAGTCTGACTGGCTTTCTATTTATTTCTTCGTTTTTTCCTTTCATTTTAAGCCCTTCTTTTTCTATTTGTCTGGGTTGCCATAAGCCAGCATAGGTGCCATCTATGAAGCGTGAAATGTCAAGTGCTCAAGTTTGAGTTTGGCTAGTCAAACACTGCAGGCAGGCAGGCAACCAGGCAGGCAGGCCGACAGACACACCAATGGCAAATTGCCTGCAATTCAAATACATACACACACACATATCTATAAAATAGACAAAAACAAGCAAACAAACATAAATATATATACAAGTGTCTCTATATATCTATATAAATGCATCTTGTTGGATCCTTACAATGTCAATTAATAATTGAAATATTGCAAAGTAAAATGTCTGACTTAAGTGGTTGACAAATTGCCAATGTTGGATGAGATTTTATATATAATCCTTTGGGTAAAACTGTTAAAACAAGTTTGAGTTTTGTTCAAATAATTAATAAATGAATCATTTCAAATTCTCTTTTCTGACAATGAGCTAGAAAACTTTGTCATTTTCCCTTATAGTAAGTAAACATTTATCTGGTGTACCTGCTTATTGTCCAATTTTCTCAATCAATTGTATATTATTATACCTACTTAATTACAAAAAAAAAAACAAGTTTCTTGGCCGTAAATTTCTCAAAAATAAATTACAAATCTTTTTAACTAAAATTGATTTTCCCCAACATTTAAATATTTATGGGTAAATTTTTAAAGTTTTGAATTTTTATTGAAAAACTCTAAGAATTTAATGGAATTTTTCTATCATTAAAATACTCCTTGATACTTTTTTAAAGTGAATTTAGGCAATATAAAAATATTCAGTAGAATTAATATTAATTTTTTAAAAACATAATTTAAATATAAAATTTATTTATGGAAAATGGATAAATTTCAGTAATTTAAAATAATCAAAATTTCTAGGTAAAAATAAATATTGAAATTAATTTCAATTTTGATGCAATTAAATTTTTCCTGCACTTTAAGTTTTCAATCAAAATTGTATATAAAATTTTATGATTTATAATGATTTATAATGAATATAGCATATCTTCCATGGGAATATTCAATTTAATTTTATATCTTTTTGTATTAATTTTTTGAAAATAATTGGCATAAATTTATTTGCAATGTTTTAATTGAAATTTCAATTTTGTCTAATTATGCTACACGAAATATTGTATATGAAATTTATATTCTCTACAATATCATATAACCAAAAGTCCAAATGAACTGCATGAATGAGTTTTACCTCTATTTTTTTATATATATATGAATATATATTCATGTATCGTATATCAGTGTATATGGTAAATGTAGATTGCATTTTAACCTAATTGACTTGGGCGCAAGCCGAAAAAAAAAAGAAATAAAAATAATAAAATGTATAAATACAACAGTGGAAATAAATTGTATTTGGTGCATTAAGTTGGCGACAGACCGCCATGGTGGCTAAAGTTGCCAGCCACAGAGCAATGCACCCACGTACACAAAATGGCCAGAGATTGTGTGTGTGTGTGTGTGTGTGTGTGTTTGACGGTTTGTTTTCGCTTATTTTTATTACCGCGCATCCTTTTTATGTCCTGCTGTGATTCGGGGACATGCCGCATCCATTTGGCTGGCTGGCTGCCTGGCTGCCTGTTTGCATAGCCAACCACACACATACAACCACTCACAATGGCCATTTGCAATCCGCATCTACAATCCCAGCCCTTAGCAGAGACTTTTATGGCTACCCGCCGTATGATTTGGTATCATTCGTCCCTCTGGTAATACCGTTTCAAGCCATCGTTTATTTGTTTGTGCAAGTGAAACCGTTGACCGGTGGACCAAGCCCTGAACGAGGACCAAGCCCTGGCCAGGATAGGCCACCGCCACATGACAATGTCATACATAAATATGAAATTTATTAGTAAATGTTGCACATCCTTTTGTGCGTGTCAGTTCCGGCTTGGTTTTACATTGTCATCCCCAACTCCTTTGACTTTATCCCCTCTCTCATTTTAACACTGCATGTGTTTGTCTTTTGGTTTGTCCTCCAGCAGCAGCAGGAGCAGCAGGAGCCAACTCCAACTGCCCATTTTTGTTTGGCTTGTTCCGGTTACTATTTTAATTTGTTAAATGCACTTTTGTCATGTCCATATGGCCACACGAATGGGCGCCAGGAAAGCAAAGCCCATTAACCCTAGAATGCCCTATGCATTTAAATATTCCTCTTGAAGCTTCCATACATGAATTAATTCAAATGTGGCTTTCTGGTTTGTGGTTACTTTCAAGTGAATTTCATATGTTAGAATAATTAGCTTAATTTTCATTTTACTTTTGGTTCTTTTGAATTGAAAACTAAAAATTTCTCTAGAAATTTAAATATTATTATAATTAGTTTTTTTAGGAATTTGATTTTTAAATTCCTCTAACCAATTTCTTTCTCATTTGTTTATTTTTTATTATTATGTCTTGAAATTGCCACATTTACTTGACACTTTCTTTTTGGTTTTTTTTTCTTTTTTATCAGCGCCCTCATTATGCAATTTCTCTGCCCTGTCTTGGGGAAAGTTTTTCTAGGGTTAATAGCATTATTTCTGGCCTCCAGACACCAAACTATTTGTCAGCATTTGCGTTGGTCGTTTCGCACCCATTATGGAAATAATACCATAAAATATGCAACAAACTTTTTCTCAGAATCAATGCGCTCACTGAGAACTAAGAATAGAGTTGCCTCCACTCATAAATAAGGATTCATATATGTATGTGTTTACCCTGGTTGGTGAGGAGAATAAAAATAAATAAAAAAGAGAGAAAAACGTACAATAAAATTAATTAATTGCGTTTATCAATTTTAGCTCGTTTGCAGGGGGCTTAAAATTTTGCTCGTATTTGCCCTGAACTTGGCGCCAACAAAATTTCTTCATTTTATTTCATTTCATTTTATTTGCCGCACTCGTTTTTTCCTTTCTCTCTTTTTTTGCAGAGTGCGACAAATTTTCATTACATTTGGAAATGTTGAACCAAAATTTGAAAGAGAAGGAAAGCGAATAAGCATCTACACACACATACATATAATAAAAAGAGACAGTCAAATTGAGGAAAGCATGGGAAAGAAAGTTTCCTGTCGCAAAACTAAAACGAAAATTTATTCATAGCGCTGAAAAAAAGTATGCTGCGCCAGCAGATCCATACAACTGGGTTAACTTTTGTTTTTATGCTTATCTATTGGCAGCGACAATAACAACACAAAAAAAAAATAGAGAGACCAAATGTTCCAAAAGGACGGACCAAATAAAACACAAACAAAAATTCACAAAGAGAGAAAGAAAGAAAAAAAACAATTGGAATCTAAGTTGAGAAAAAAAAAAAGAAAAAACTGGCCGACAATGCGAAACCCGGCGACATTTTATTATATGGTAGCAGTGAATTTTCCAACGATGTGTTTGCTGCTGCTGCTGCTGCTTTTTCTGCCCTGCTATTATTTGATTTTTATTTGAGTTTTTGTGCGTTGCCTGGGAGCCAAGCCACCACCCAAAAACAATGAAAACCGAGTTCATTTTAGATGCGTCCAAGTTGCCTTTAAATTACGACAAATTGCGAGCTTCTGGGAGGAGGAGGGAAAGGATTTTCGCTGCGCTTTAAATTCCCCAAAGTAGGCCAAAAAGGCAATACTAAATGGCCATTCCAGTCAGTTGGTTAGTCAGTCAGTCGCTGGCCTTTTTGGCAACCCATACAAATAGAGAAAGGGAAATAGAATTCACTTTAAGGCGCCTAACCGACTGACCCTTTGGATTGCAAAAACACATGTCTTGGAAATGTTTGCACATGTCAGTGATTTGCACAGTCCACTAAACTCAACCAACAGCATCATCATCATCATAACAAATATACCAAGAAAATATGCTTAAAGTCCTAAATCATAAATTATATTCCAATAATTTAGAAAGTTACACATATAACGAAAACTAATAAAGCTTGGAAAGTCAAACTACAATATATAAAAATACTACAAAATAGTTTTCCATATTGTATTTTAATATTTTTCATCATTTAAAAAACTACGATGCAATTAAAGAAAGTTCTACATTTATTTTTTAAAAAGAGACAATTTTTATTTATTAAAAAAAGGTTTAAGACTAAGAAAATTAAATTGAAATTGAATTGATATGCCTTAATTATAATTTTAATATTTTTAATCATTTAAAAAACTAAAATGCAATTAAAGAAAGTTCTACATTTATTCTTTAAAAAACAGACAATTTTTATATATTAAAAAAATGTTTAAGACTAAGGAAATTAAATGGAAATTGAATTGATATGCCTCAATTATGATTTTAATAAATATTTTTAGTCATTTAAAAAGAAACTCAGAAACAATTCAGTTTCTCTTTTTTCTAAAAATTCTAGGTAATATTTTTGAAGATTAAATAAGCTAAACCATTTGATTTTCTTTAATTTATTTTAATTTATTATTGTCAAAGATTTGTTCCCAATTATTGTGGTTAGAGAATATTTTGAAAATTCTGATTTGATTTTGTATGTAAACATAAGAAGAGTTTTTTTTTTTTCATTTGTAATTATTAAAACTCACTTGTTTCAATTTCTCCCACACTGGGAGTTGGCCACTGTTGACTTTTGATTTGCCTTGGTTGCTTCTGCACTTGAGTTTGATAGACCAAGACATTCAACTTGACAAGTGTGTGGGTCTGTATGTTTGTCTGTCTGTCTGTGTGTGTGTGTGTGTATATAAATGCGGTTTGTGTCTTTGACAGTGTTGGACCCAAGCATTTCAAGAAGATTCAAGCCAAGCCAAGCCAAGCCAACCACTCAAAAGTCATTGCAAAATCAACAATGAGAGACAAAAGTCACAATTGAAAATGCTATTGCAATATTTGCAAGCATTTCAAGTTGAATTCTTATATGTTTTTCTACTTGAAAATTCCAGAATAACCTTTTTGCCAGCAACTACCATAATTAAGTGTGGAAAAAGTCAATCTAATGTCAGGCCAAGTCACCAAAGATGACCAAAAGTTAACATTATGTTATTGCAAGTTAATGAGAATACTTTTGGCCGACTGACTGACAAAAGGTGAAAACATTCGCAAAACTTTGAAACACAATTATTATTGTATGTTATAAAAGTTAATTATGATGAAACAACTTTGAAATTGCTTATGAAATTTTGTTTACAGTTTGTTTACTAGCTAGAATATTAGATAACCATAGAGATACGAAATTAATTTTGTTTTTGAATTCAAAAGGTGTTGGAATCACAAAAGCCCTAAAACCCAGCATAGAATGAGATGAAACTTATTCACAAAAACAAAAACCAAACTGCTCCTGCTCCTGCTCCTCCTTCTGCCATCAAACAAAGAGGAATTATTTGTGAATGGGTGAGCAAATAAGTGACTGCATATATAAGTGTGTGTGTGTGTGTGTGTGTGTGTGTGCTAAGCTGAAACTCTATTACCTCAACAGACTGAACCGCAAATTTGAACAATTTGTAACTGGCAGGGCTGCTGCTTTTGGTCTTTGTTGTTACTGCTTTTTAGCTTAGAACGTCGATAATCAAGCTTAAAACAGAGAAAGAGAAAGAGAACCAACTACATTTCAAAGCAGAGCAATTTGCGAGAGTTGGAAAAAGATAGAGATCAAACTATAAAACTACAAATAGAAGGGAAAATTTTCAAAATTAGTATGCCACACGCATGTAACGGAAATGGCCAGAGGTTGGCTCGTTGCTTGGTCTGGGAAACGTCATCACACACAATCACTTCATAGCACGAGAGAAGTTTAGAAAGTTTATGAATTGAACTTTAGATTATTCAGTAGCGAAAATGCCTTATTATCCGCCAGACAGAAAAATCATTATCGAAATTATAATCAATTTTTCCCTTATAATTTATTCAAGTTGATTTTCTTAGGAACTTCATTAAATAAATAAATAAATAAATAATCATTTTAAATTTAAGTAAAGTCAGTTTGGAACATTTTTATTTTAGTAATTTTCCTACAAAGAAATCGAAATATTTAAAGCCTCAAAGAAATGCAGAAAAGTCCATTAAAAAATCTCTTTTAAAAAAAGCATAAGGCCATTTTCGTTTTTTTGCTAGCTTGAAAGAAATAAAGTTTTGATAAGACCTTATAGTTCACATTATTTACCATAGGTGGTGCTGTATTTAATGGAAAATGAAAAGTTTTGAGTTGAATGAGCCCAAAGGCAATTAAAAGGGTAAAACCAGCCAGATAGTATAAATATTTGATATTGATTTAAGGCAAAAATAACTAAGCTATCCCACTTGAAAAGGAACTCATTAAACTGCCCTCCATCTTGCATATTCGAGAACTTTCAATGAGTGTTGTGGGTGTCCTTATACGTGTGTATGCATGCGTGTGTATGCGTGTGTGTGAGGATGTATAATGAACTTATATTGATGCTTAAAAGAGTTGAGTTAAATTCTATGTGTGTGTGTGTGGAAAATGCAAGGAAATAGATAAAATGCAATTGGCAGTACGGAAATAAGTTGAACAGGCTCGTCAATTATCTCAAACTTTGGCTACATTTTCAAAGAAAAATCATTTCTGTTTTTAATTTGTTACAATTTGACAGCATTTCGAAATCAATTGATAAATACATTTTATTTAGGCCTTTGACAATTGATAATTGAAAGCAATCAACACAGGTAAAATTTCAATTTTAATCATGGCAAATGTAAATTTCAATTAATAAAGCCATTCAAATTGAATCGAATCCAAGCAATCAATTCAATGACAATTTAAGCTGTGACAGTCTCAAAGATTAAATGTCTTTGACACAACAACAAGGACTTGTGTGTGTGTGTGTGTGTATATCCTATTTTTAGTTAAAAGGTTTGACAGTCATTATGCAATTTTTCATAGCATACTTTTTAGTTTCGTCTTGTTTTGTTCTACGCCGCCGCCGACGCTCAGTTAGTTTCATTAAAACAAGCAAAAAAGAATAAATACCAAAAATGAAAGAGATAAAAAAGCAAACAACAAAAAATATTAAAAAAAAAACGAAAACATACCAAATGATGCGAAAACTGCTGTCGCATAGTCTATCCTAGAAGCAAAAAACTTCTTAGTCCTTTCTTTCATTCCATCCCTCAGTCTGCTGGGCACTTTACAACTATTTTTCCCCCATTTTCTTTGCCTTTATATCAATTTTAGTGCCATGGCTGCTGCTGCCGTTCCTGTTCGCCATACAAGTTGTCGTCTAACTTATGGCATCTCATTTATCTTCGTAACTTTTCGCCGTTATTGCATTTCTTGGGCACTCGTTTTTTTTTTTTTGTTTCCAACCCACAAAATTTCCCTCAAATTCATTGCATTTTCGTTGCATTTTATTTCTATATTTTTTTTTTTAGCAGTTTGTATGTGTGAAATTTTATTTCCAAAATAATATATATTGAATTTGATCCAAATGTTATGTTTATCTATCATTCTTCTCTCAATTTTGTGGCATTTCTATTCGGTTTATTCGCTGCTCTTGCTGGCATCCTCAGTCGAGGGACTCAAGGCCAAGACAAACTGTTCCACATCGCCCAAAATGGCTGCGGCGACAACGTCCTCGTTGAAGCCAAAGTCCTGTATGACCATGCCCAATAAACCTTTGCGAAGAGCATACGAAAAGCAAGCGAGAGCCTCAATAAATTGGGGTGAACGCAAATGTTCCCAAACCTGCTCATCGACCGGAAGTCCACTCTCCAAGTCCAGGGGCAAATGGGCGGCCAGGCTCTCCAAACGTTCGGGTACAGTGATTAAATTGTTGATAGCCTCAGTGCCATACAAATAGAAGGCGTCCGACAAGTCCACGCCCACCTGCCAGGGCCCAAAGTCGGCCGAGGCTCGCAGGGGATAGGTACGGGCAAAAGGCGAAGAGCCTGCTATATCCTTGATCATTTTGACGGCCTTCTTCAGGGGATTCACGTCGCAGCCGCCTTTCAGTTGTGGCGTTGTGGCCGAGGCCAGCAATTCATTGACTCGCGCGCAATTGGCTTCGTCTGCTTCGAGGCGAGGCTCCTGCATCCAGAAGAAAATGCGTCGCTGCGAGTCCCTGAACTTGAGCACATAAACGCGACCTGTGTTGCAAGCATTCAAGTGTTTAAACTCAAGCTGATTGGGCACAACCACAACATCAACTTCGATCGTATCGCTACTCCGCTCTTTCCAACAGAAATGCGTATTGCCATCTGGGGATATCCACATATATATCTGACCCTTGCGATTATCGGGCTGCACATTATTATTCTCATTGATCATGAGGCCGGCCTTGAATTCGACAAGTTTTTTAATTTTGAAACTCATTTTGACGATTTTTGGAGAAGAAATCTGATTGTGAGCCGAAATATTAAATATATAATCGGAGAGAATGAATAAATGACTGACAGTGACTGTATGATTGCTCATACCTGGCCCACTTGGCAAGTTCTAAGCCCTTTCAGCCCAGTCAGCCTGCGGCAGCTGTTCAAATATCAATTTAGAGGACACAAGACGACAACTTACATTTTATGGCACACTTCTGGCCACCTTTCTTTGCTGCTGCTGCTGCTGCTGCTGCTGCCAATTGACCCTTAATTGCATACTTAAAAGCACATAAAAAACGACGTTGCCAGCGTCGACATGCTACATGGACGTGAGCATCGCCAAGGTAAGTCAAGTACCAAAGTCCTTCTCTCCCAGCAACAACAACAACAACAGTTAATGGTTGTCGGTTGGCGGCCACTGGCCTAGCAAAGTTTTCCACAATTAAATTAAAGTGATGACTTAGTATACGACTTAACAAGAATGCAATTGCTGAAAGCTGCCCACACACACACACACACACAACAAGAACAACAATAAAATTATCTGGTATAAAACAAGTGTAAGAAAAACTCGTAAGTAGAATTAGGTAAAAATGGTATAAAATTAAGACAAGGATAAGAATATATCACTTGATATTTATACTCTACAAATTCATTTAGTAAAAAATTTCTTTAAAATATATAAAAAAATCTATGAGAAAAGTAGGAAAGTAAAAGATAATTTCCTATAATTTTTTCAATCGATAAATGACGAACGATAAAAGAGAAATAAAAAACGACAAAAGAGAAGCAACGAACAAACAACGAAATACGAAAGAGAAGCCTCAAGTGACAAAAAGACAGAGTAGACTTTAATTTTTGCTGATTTTTGGGATAAATCTGTTTAAATACGGTTAAGTTTTCTCATTTATTTAGCTTCTAAAGAGAATCCTAAGTAACAGAAATTAAATATGTATACCATATATTTTTTTGATCAGGATAAATCGGCGTAACGATTTAGGCCCATTTGAGTAATTATTTGTGTATACCAACTGTAGTTTTGGTTTATTTTCATGAGGCCCGATGACATGATTTGACCCAACGCTAATTGTATTAGAGGCTAACCATAGAATTTATAAAGCATTTACAATTTATCAGATTCAGGTAGACTTTAAAAGTATGTGTGCTCTTAGCCATTGGTGCGTTTTAATGATGCTTAGCCACAAAAACGACCGAGTTGAATGTAAATGTAAACGATGTTTCTTGCCGACATGAAACGTTCGAGAGCAATTACAATTTAAGTATTTAATTAGGGAATTACGTGAGCAAACACACACACGCACACACACATCGACAAACTCTAAAAGTCTAAGAGACAAAAGAGTAAATAAGCCACTGCGTTTGGGAACATGAACATGGCCAATAGGCAGTGAGGAGGACGAGGCGGAAGAGGAAAACATTGAAGGCGTGTGGCGACAAAAATAAAACAATGTAAGGCCAATGTTGCCACAAGTGGGCGGGCACACACACATATGTGTGTGTGTGTGCACCTGTCCTGCCAATAAAAATGAAGCCAATTCCGGAAGATTCCGGACAGGCAGACAAGTGAGTAAGTAAACTTCCAGCATCATCATCATCATCATTATTATCAAGAGCAATAATAAAGGAAAACAATTTGTAGTTTACGCTTTACGCGTTTTGTATCCAACTGCTGGCAGCAGCCCCAACTTTTCAACATTCTATATATATATGAACAATATACCGTTGAGTTCTTAAAGCCAAACCGTGCAAATAGTAAATAAAATCAAGAGCTATAAAAACCAAACAAGCGTACAGAGCAGAACTGAAACGAAACGAAACGAAGACGATACACAGAATGAATATCCCAAGGACCAAACCAGACCAGTTTTTTGATACCAGAAATACAACCAAAAATTGTTAAATTGCAAGCGTTATATTGACAAATGCTTAAACTCAATCCCAATCTTCAACCAACCAATACTTATCCCCAGGCTCACTCACTTACACATTCACCCAGCATCCTCTCTCTTTTCCCTACTTATTATTTTTTTTCGTTCCCTGCCTTGCTATTCCCATGGCTGGTCCTTTATGTATGCTGCGCAATTGTTACGAATTTTCTAGCACTTTATTTTTATTTCTTATACATACATACATACCAACCATACATACATATATATATTTTTTCTTCTTTCTGGTCTGGACTAAAGTAAACAGGTAAACATCGCTTGAGAATGACGGGCCAGTTAAGTTCATATGTTGTATATATAAATATATATCAATATTTATAACATAAAGTAAAGTAAACTCATAATAAACTGACTTATAGGCTATAAAATTTATAGGTACAACATTGTTGCGAAATACGAAATATAAATTATATTTGATTTAAAATTATTACTTGGGCAATCGTCTAGGTATTATTTGTAACTCAAATATTGGGAAATGCCATATAAATTAAATTTGATTTAAAATTATTATTTTAGCAACGTTCTGGATATTATTTTTAGCTGAAATCGCCAGCGAAAGGCTATATAAATTAAATTTGATTTAAAATTATTATTTTGTTAACGTTCTGAATATTATTTTTAGCTGAAATCGCTAGCGAAAGGATATTTAAATTAAACTTGATTTAAAATTATGATTTTGGCTATAATTTATAACTAAAATCGCTAGCGAAAGGCTATATAAATTAAATTTGATTTAAAATTATTATTTTAGATATTTTTATGGGAAATAACATTCCAGTTGTTTTCGAAACCGAAACTTCCCTTGTAAAGTTGCTCGACTGTCTGACATTGAAGACAATTTAACATTTACATCGAACGCAATTCAATTCGCTTCTTTTTTTTAAGGAGGAGGGCGATGACACACCCACACACACACACACATGCTATTAATGCAATGCTCAAGGCATGTTTTTCATTCATTTCACAATTTAAATATTTACTATGTGGCCAAGGACAACGACGTGCGAAAATGTCCGGGCGTCAATGAAAATACCAAGAAAAATAAATGAAAATTAAAATGGAAATTGGAAATTTCTGATGACTTGCATAAAATTGAGGAAATGTTGAGTATTTGATTAAGAAGGCATTTTTCAGGGCGGATATGAATGAATAAAGAAAAAAAAAAAACCAAATTAATAAAAGAATATAAAATGTATGAATTTTTTTCTATTAAAGTCTTGAAAGTATAAATACTTGGGTGTCATT
>JAWNPY010000209.1:0-26096 GCA_035078625.1 Scaptodrosophila scaptomyzoidea
TTCTGCGTTGCTCCTACAAGGGACGATAGCGAAGATATGGAGCTTCATAGTTATAGGGACGAGGGCAGGAAACATATATCAATGGTCGTAGTATATCCTTTTGAAGTGGAAAGACTTATGGAATACAAAAAGGAATTTAAATATAAAATGGTGTTCTGCTCCAAATATAGTCCTATTTATAGATGGGCACTGCACGGCGAGAATTTGGGAGAGGTTTATTTAAAAGCTGCCGGTGCATACTCAGATCCGTACTGTTTCTATGATTGTAAGGAGGTGGATCTGAAAGAAATAAGTAAAGCAAGAGGACCAACAGTCAAAGTAATTGGAAGACCACCGAAAATACCGGTTAGAATGCATAACCGAATTCCTTTGCGCGTCAAAGGTTCGCATTACTGCATAATGCCCAGTGATAAGTATAATGTAGAGGTACCAAATATTCATTGGTGAAGGGATATAAAATTATATTGAAATTATTTACTTGAAATTCTTAAAAAAAATATATAAATTTATTGAGCTTAATTCCTTTTTTATTTACCATTTAATTAAGACATAAATTTATTTTCAATTTTTTAGTGATATTAATATATATATAATATATCTTTAAAATTTATTAAATAAGAAAAAGGCCAATTGTTTTTAATGTGAAAATGAGTTTTCTTTTGTAAAACCAAAATTAATTGAATTTAATTTAATAAAAATGTGAACATCCTTTTTAAATTCATGGTCCGTGCTTTGGGGACATTCGGCTAATTTCTTTCATTGGCCTTCTAATATACAAGAAATTGATAAACCCAAAAAAATAAAAATAAAAACAGAATTTAGGGGATGCGAATAAATGTATATGTTTAGAGAGACCCAAGATGCCAATGCGGTTGAAAGGAATCAAGTCAGGCAACAAATAAATGTAACAAATATGCCAAAAAACAACAACAACAACATCAACAACAAAACAATAACGATGCCAAGGACACAGACATGGCCAGGGACTTGGTCCTGGACAGACGGCAAACAAGCAGCAGCAGCCACAAAGGCGACCTCAAATGACTGCCTAAAAACTCAATTACATAACAATCTGTTCACATTTTTTCACACACCATCAACTTTAAATGAGCTCGAGGGCAGGAAGGCAGGCGGACGGGCGGAGGGGGGCACAGGATATGTCGCAAGCCAAAAATGAGCAATGCCAAAACGGTGGGCGGTGGTGGGCGTCAAAAGGCAAAGTTAAAGGCACTCGAAATCAAATTACGATCTGCACTAACAACAACAACCAAAGAAGGCAGCAGCAGCAGCAGCATCAGAGGCAAACGATGCCAAGGGTTGATCTGAGTGGGGGGAGGGGGGGAACAACAACAAGAACACACAAATTACAATGTAATTTATTTGCGCCAACGACAATGCCAATGTTCTTCCTGCTGGGTATTTTTTTGGGTAAAAGTTGGCGCTACATAAAATCAATCGCCCCAACTAAGACGACACCAGCAACAGCAACAACAACAACAACAAAGATGATGATGATGACGATAACAATGGCTGCAAAGTTTGTCCAACTTGAGGGCGGTTTGATGATGGGGCTGGGATTGAGGAAGCAAGAAAGAACAGACGACAACCATCAAACTGGCCAATGAATCTCAATTGTTGTCGTCGACACCATTTAAAAAGACAAACAGCTCCGCCATCAACCTTAGATGATGCCCTACCCGATATAAGGTTGTTTCGAATTGTTATATATTTTTAAAGAGATCCTTAAAATAATCGATAGAAAAAACTAATTTAATCTTGAATTTTAGGAAAAAGAAAAATAGGCAGTAAAACGAATTTCCTACCTAACAATTTAATTTTAATTTATTTTCGATCTTATTCCTAGTACAATTAAAGTACTAGTCACGAGGACATTAACGTAAATAAACAATAATGATTATCAAAACATCGGACAGACTTAATTAAGCTTACGTTCTAGAATTTATAATTTTAATCTTAAATGTTCAATAAGATTTAAAGCCAATCCGTTTTTTGTATTATTTAGTTTTATTTGATATTTAATTAATTATTATGCATTTAAAAAATAATAATAAAATGAAGCCAAAGCAGCATAAATCTTCAGACTATTTTTTTTTTTATATTTAAATGTATTTTATTAATTCCAATCTTTTATATATAAATATTAATCTCAATAACTAGTTGATAATTATTTTATTTTTAATTAAAACCTTGGATATATACTTTTATTTTGATATATGAGTCTATATAAAAGCTATATGATATAGTCAACCAATTAAAATCAACTTCAAAAATCTGTTTTGAACCGATTCTTGCTCTATAATATAGTCAAAATATTGAGGAAAAATAAATTCGTATTCGGTATTTATTTTATAGTTGCCAAGATCTAGGCGTTAATATAGACGGACGTATAGTGAGACGGATGGAGGTAACTTTTGAGGTACTGCAATAATTCATAGAATGTTTTTAAGGATCTCAGACTTCTCAGACAGAGTAGGGCATTTTTAATTTGCTCAAGTTCCCAAGTTCTTCTCGCTTTCTTCCTTCCTTTTTTTTTACTGTCATTTGTCAAGTTTTCCAAAATGATTGCTGCTGTGTATGGTATACTTTTATGTAGGTGGAATGGATGACAACTCATTGCAATTTTATGAGCCTAATTACAAAAATCCCATACGATAATATGAGGGATGATTGTCAATGTCGATTTCCGCCACCGCCACCCCAGAGAAATGGGCCACAAGTCAACGATTGTGGTTTTTTCCTGATGTTGTTCTGGATTCTTCTGACGACTGCCTCGAAACAAATGAATTTACAAACTTGTGCTAATGATGTTGCAGACATGTTGATGTTGTTGTCTTGCCTTTGCAACACTTTTATTTCACTTGGAGTAGTAGCAAGGGGGAAGATGGCCACTTAAGTGAGAAAAGCTCTTCCTCTTCCTCTCTTTCTTGGTTAACTAACGGTGCGCATAATACGCAATTATTCATAATTCGTGGGCTCATAAAAATAAATAGCTGCTTAACGTAATTGCCATAATTTTTGCCACTACCATTGTGAGTCATTTTGGTTACTCGAAACACAAAAAAAAAAAAATAAAAAGAAATGGGCGTAACCATAACCATGCCTCAATTTCCTTGCATTCCTGCTACCTCATTTTACCCCTCTGTTTTTATACTTGGAGGGTTGACCGATTATTTCTGACTTGCGACAAACCACAAAGGCCACAAATATATATAAATTGTGCCACTGCAATTTGGGGGCGTGTCATGTCAAAGCAAATTAGCGACACATGTGTCTTTAGTTTATTTTATATTCAAGAAGTTGTTGGATGCGGTGCATCTGTTGATCCTGAAAATCAGGTAAGTTTTATATATGGCCATGGTGACAAGTGTGGCCTGTCAAGTGGGCGTGTCATTGCCTTTATTTGATTTGATATTTTATGGTTTATCTGTTTGATAATACGCAATTAACATGGCCATTAACAGTTGATTCCTAATTGAATGTACAACTGTTAGTATTTAATTGAAATGATTAGCTGAATTATTAGCAACAGTTCTAGATAAAATTAAAATAAATATTTTTCTTAGCTCAATACACTTTTTCTTTATTTAAATGCAAACTTCTTGGCCATTTTGGCTGCTTTGTCAAGCAACTCAGTGAATTCAAATGCAAATTACCCATTATTTGGAAATTTCCCAGTATTTTACAGCAAGCTTTTTCCCCCTACTTTTTTTTTACTATTTTTACCAACAATTATTTATAAGATTTAGAAAAATAAACATTCTTAATAATTTTTAATAAACAATTAAAGTTCTTAATAAAAGAAGTAAGTCAATAAGAATTGGTAAAAGTTTTCAAATCATATAAATAACCTAAATAAAATCAATTTTGGGGAATATACTCGTAGATAGGACTAAGAAATGTTAGGAGCTTTACAATACAAAAGATTGAAGGATTGCAAGAAATTAATTATAATTAATTAACAATTTTTATTTAAACTAAAAATATAGGTATTTATTAATAAATTTGCTAAGAATCAGGAGCCAACAAAAACATGGAAATTGCTTAAAAAATCAGAGTCAAACTCTAACGTTGTTGTGATATTAAAAATCCGAGCAATTCTTTTTAATTTATTTAATTTAATTTGATTAATTCTTTAGAACTCTTAAAAATTATTAAAAATTTCATATTTATATAAGTAAGAATAAATATGTATTATTTGCCCGATTTAATACACTTTATAACTTTAGAACTTGGAGTTAATTTTATTTGTGTCTTCTTATCTCGCGATTCTCCTTCCTTTTCGTAGCGTTGCTTGCATTCTTAAATTATCGAGATCTATCGAGTGTCAAATCGAATTCAATCGAATACAGTTCATCTAAGTTCTTAGTTCTATCTAACAAATAACAACATAACAGTATAAATAATTATTTAATTATAATTTTTTTAATTAATTTATTGTAAATATAAACTAACTATTTTATTGTAGGTACAGCTTTGTAGATCAGTAGAATATATAAATCGTAACTACTAAAAAATTTGCAAAGAAGAGAATTTTTAAATATGAGAATTTTAAAAACATAACTACTCTAAGCCTTGGTTACTTACGGTTTTGAGGATTAAAATCATATAAAATCTGACTCTATGGCGCTGATCATAGTCCTCTTTTTGTAATCTCTCTTTGATCTTACGTCTATTTGTAGCCGCTGGTCTTTTGTCTCTTGAAAGTCTTTCTTTTGTAGATTATCTGTTTGTAGACTCTTTTTCGTCATTCGTCCATTCATAGCCTCTCTTTTTCGCTCCTGTGTTTGTAGACTCTCTTTCGTCGTTCCTCTGTTTGTGGAGTCTCTTTAGTAGTTTGTCGATCGTCGTTTGTGGGTTCTCTTTCGTCTTTTGTAGTTTGAAACCATTTCTTACAAATTATTCAATTCGCTTAATCATTTTTTTATTTTCTAACAAATTTTCCTTTTTAATATAATTATAAAAAAATTAGGTTTTTTTAATTGAAGCCTAAAATATTTCTAAAAATAGATTTACCTAGCCACCTGATAATGATAAGAAATCCAATTTAAATATTTGGACCAAAAGTTTTCCATAAAACAAAAAAAAAGGTGTAGGCGCAAAGGATCGTCGGACAAAAAGTTTTTGGCAACATAAATATAAAAAAAAGGGAAAGAAAATAATTAAAATTCATTCATTTGATTTGCAGGCAGGCAGGTGGGAAACTTTGCAACAAACTGTGACAGAATTAATTAAGTTTTGGGGGCGTCGAGTACCCAAAAATAAAAAAAAAAATAAAAAGAAAATGAAAAAGAAATTTTATTAAAGCAGAGAAAAAGCCGAGAGAGGAAAAGGAGGAGAAAGAGGCAAACTGGTGGCCAATGGCGCTGTATGTCATTAATAAAATTAACACCAGGGATGCGCACATGTGGCCAGGAGCTGAGCAGAGCCCGGAGAAAGAGAGAGAGAGAGAGAAACGCTGTGTGGACAGTGTAGAGCAATTAAGTAACCTGCCAAAACTTTAGTTGGTTTTGAAAATGGAAAAAATTGTGCTTTATAGAGAGACAATGACATTGATTGTTGGAGTTTACAATGGGTTAAAGTTAAACTGAATTGCAGCAGTCGCTCGCTCTCACTCACTCTCTTTCTACCTATTTGTTTTTCTCTTTCTTCGTGTGTATATTTTTTTTTCTTTTTGTGTGTGGGAGGCAGAAAACACTAAAATGAATGATTCATGCGCGTCGGCGTCGCAGCTGCCAGGGCGGCTGCTGCTGCTGCTGAGGCGTTTATGTTAACAAATTAAAAGCAAATTGGTCGCCTTTATGTCTGCGCTTGCACACACACACACAAGCATATTTGAAATTGTCTCATTTATTTTTATGTTAAATTGAAAATTATCTCTAACCACATTTATTGATTATTATTTTTTTTGGTTTTGGTTTAATTAATTGTTAACGAATTTTCATTTTCTATTTGGCCAAAAATTGCCATTTATGGTTATTGGAAGCAGCAGCAGCAGCAGCAACAACAGCAGCCAGCAGAGGCAGAGAGCCACACAAATACACACACACACAAAATAATAATTTTATGTGTGCAAATTGAAAAATGCCGCATAAACTCCGCCCTGGAAAAGCGGGCGAGTGAAAGAAAATTGAAAACTTCCAAGTCGTTTTGGCAATGGCGGCAGCGACAGCAGACGCAGCAGCAACAAGAATTGAATAAGTAGTAAACTGCTATGAGAAATTCCCAGTATTTTTAACAGTGATCCCCAACCATTTCAGCCAATGAACTGAAATTCAAGTACAACTATTTATCTCGCTCTCTCTCACACACAGACACGGGCACTGGCATTTCTTCTTCTGCCTCTATAAATGAATTTTACCGTAGCCATCGCCAACGCGCCATTGCCATTGCCAACGTCGTCGTCGTCTTATTGTGTTGTTATTATTGTTGTTGTAGTAGTCGCAAGTTTATCAAAATTGAAACAGGCCACCGCTCACTGCTGCTGCTGCTGCTGCATAGCATATAAAAATTAAGTGGTTGTTGCTTTTTGATGAATTTCCAACTCACTCGCACACACACCACCCAACCAAGCAGAGCAATGGCAACAATCTCTGCCCGCGTTGGCATTGGTGTATTGGTGTTGGTGGTGGTGGTTGCTCTGCTGCTGCTACTACTGCTGTTGCTGCCCTGCGTTGGTGTGTTAATATTGCTCGCTCACTCGCACTTGTGTTCGACTTGGGTGTTTCGCTTGTTTTTTGGTCTGCCTGTATCCCCGTTGTGGGTTTCTTGGCTTGGTGCGTTGTCAGCTGCGCTCAGTTCAAATTGAATTTTCATTGCGAGCGCTTGCGTCGTCTGCGCCAAAAAGACAAGAGAAAAAACACAATAATCATAATAATAAATAATAAGTAATAAATAATAATAACAATTAAAATTATAGTAAATACTTACACATATAAATAAACAATTTGAAAACATTTTTGGAGCATTCATTAAACAACAGCAAATCAGTAAACATCGGGTGTAAAACGAAAAATAAAAGAAAAATTGTGTTGCATTTTGTTTTTTTGTGTTTTTGTAGTTCAACGCGACGGCAATAAAAGTTCATTTAAAAGCCGGCCGACGGCAAACAAAAATAATAAAAACTTGAACTTTATTTTTTTTTGAGCACGTAAAAATAAATATAGAATAAAACCCTAACAAAATTTGTGCCCCCCTTACGCTCTCTCTCTCTCTCTCTCTCGCACTCTTTGTCTGCCCAATAAAAATATAATTATAATAAAGTGTGCGTGTGTTTGTGTGTGTGTGTGTGTGTGGGTAAATGACAAAAAGCTCATTGCTTTGCTTCAAATGGCTTGGTGAGAATAGAAAGGAACTAAGCAGAATGGTTTTGGAGCAACAACAAAGACAACAAGCAGCAACACCAACAGCAACAATAGCAACAACAACAACAACTACGGATAAAAAGCCCAACAACAACTGCCCACCACGCCAAAGGAGCCTAAATTTAATACAAAATCTTAGTCCAGCCACGCCGCCGCCACTGCAACTACAACCACAACAACAACAGCAACAACAACAACAACGTTCAAGCAACAGCAACAATTCCAGTCCAACAACAATGCCATCGGAAGGGCTTCATCCCACGGCCGCCTTGCAATTATATGCAGCAGCCGCTCAATTGGCACCGGGCGGCGTCCGTGTACCGCCCTGGGGACCCTTTCTACAATTCGGCGTACCCGGCGTCTTTGGCCCCAACGGCCCATTCCTGGGTCGTCCCCGTTTCGAGGCCTCGGCCGGCGCACATCCCACCACGGCGGCAGCGGCTGCTGCTGCCACCCAAATGGCAGCGGTAAATGCCAGCAATGCCTTTGCCAACCTAACCGGACTCAGTGCGGCCGCATTGAGGAATGTTTCCGCTGCCCAAACTGTCGTCAGCACTGTGGCCACCATTCAGCATCGTCTGATGATTGGCAATCGACAGAGTTTGCCACCGGCGGGACCACCAAGCGAAGGCTCCAATGAAGATGGCGGTAAGTTAAATTGAAACTACAAGAAACAAATCGGTCATCAGAATCTGAATTAACTTGAGGCAAATTGCGACTTAAAAAACAAGGGTATAATTATTTGATTTCAAGCCTTCGTTTATTCAATTTACCTTTGACTTAATCGGCTTTATTCCCATTGAGCTCAAATATTCCAGCTTTATCAATATATCTATAAAAAAAGAAGTATTTTTTAAGTCTTCCCAGCTCAGTTTTAATACATTTAGCTTTTGAACTCAATTTTCCAATCAATTGATTAAATTCCTATTGGTTTAAAGTATTTAATTATTTAAATATTCAAATTTTATCAAGAATTTGTCATAATTCTGTTTTGAAAAGGAAAAGAAGTCTTTTTAAAATCTACTTAATATAATATTATTTCAATTGAGTTAAATTCTTATTAAGTTCAAACCTTTCATTATTAAAATATTTAAATTTTATCAAGATAATTGTGAATAAAAGTCTATTGAGTTTTCTAGAAAGAAGAAAGAAAGGAACGGTAAATATAAATAATACTTTCCCCACCCCAAAAGTTCAGATATTGAGGAAAATGTTATTATTAATACAAGTACAGAAATTCTAATGAAAAGTTAGCCAATTTCAGATCGAGATTAGAGATAAAACCATTCCAGCAATCTTCTAAAATAGCTCTTGAAATCTATATAGTAAAATAGCTTGGGTCATTAAAGCCCTAATAATACAAAATTGTTTTATTAATTGATCGATCAAAGGTATCAAACTTTTTAGAGGGCCATAAAATTGACAAATGACAAAATTTCTATTTTACTGATGCATAAAAGTTCTAAATAAAAATTGTATTTGACATTTTCTCTAACTAAATCTATTTAAATTATTCCTATAGGAAAGGAAACACAAATCATTTAAAGGATTTTGCTAAAATTTCATAAATTCTAATTGGAAAAATTGTTAAATTCTTGGCTTTACCGGCTAAGTTTTGGGTTGCTCCTTTCGATATTATTATATCTGTATATTCATGATTCTCAATTAATTTGTGGAACTTGAAACAATTAAAACAATTAGATACAATTTAATAATTCACTTAAAATAATTGATTTAATTGCCTCTGTCTTTAAAAGCTTTCAATCTTGAAATCAATGATTTTCTTAGACTTTAGTCATTAGGTAAAATAATGCCTATAATAAGAAAATATCAATCATTAAGTAGGTAATCTGTTATTACTTGTTAAAAATGTTACACTAAAAATTGTTATTAAAAAATACTTGATGGATATTTAAAGATATTTCTGAGTCTAATCATTATAGAAGAAATTACTAAAGATCAAACCAGAAAACAATTTGTTTTAGGCTTTTTTTAGGTATGAAAAATAGGAAATCATAGGACAATTCGGGGTTATTTGATTTATTGATTTTGATCAACATTACCGACACGTGTTTAAAACAAAAACAATCACTTAGTGATCAATGTATTCAATTTTTCATTTGATTTAGCAACAATATTTAATCAATTTGCAATTTGCTTTTAATATTTACTTACAATTATTTCGTCTTTCCCTTTGACCGGCACCGAGCGGCGACCTACCAATAAACTTGGCACTTGGCTCATTAATCGAATTTGCTTGTTAATGTTAATTTCAATTTGCGCTTAAAAGCTCAGAGCTCATTTGTTATTGATTGACAGCGAATTTAACAAAATACACGAGCCAATTCCAAGCCCCACCTCACTTTTCCAACATCCACAAATGTTGATCAAGCTTTGAATTGTTTTTTATTTCAATAGGTATATTTATTGTTGTTTTCTTTTTTCAAATTCTTTACTATTTCGACGCTATCGATCCCAATACATATGTTAATTCATTCAATTAGCTGGCGCAAAATGTTTTGGAATTGTCAGTTTTGCTGTCATTTGACTTTTGCTACTTAAAAATATTTTTATTGATTTCGCTAATCAGCAATCGATTATTATGTAAAATCATATTGATTTTTGCATACAAAGTAGTCAAATGTTTTGGAACTTTAATCGCTCACTGGGAAAATATAAAAATGCCCGCTGTGAAATTCGCCACTGACTCAAAATTGTGGGCGCTAATCAAGGTTAATATTAAAAAATTTCAAATATATATTGTAATATCTTGAGCCAACATTTACAACATAAGTTTTAAGAAGACTTGTAAGCAATGAATTAATTTAATAAAGGGCTTAGGATTACGTACAAAACATTCTCTCATTGTCATTAGGAAATTTCCCTATACAAATAAGTTTTTTTAGATCATTTCACATAATTTTCTTTCTTCAAAAATTATTCCATCAGTCTAAAAATAAAGGCAAATTAAAATCTGATTATTTTATATTAATTGTGCAATTTTTAATTAATGAAATAAACTGATCCGATAACAAATAAAAAAAAATTGATTTATTACAATACATGGCCTTTTTTTAGAGCTATAAATGTAGATATAAATCATATATTTTCCTGAAATTATTCGCTTCAAAAAAATTAAGACAACATTGAAAAATATACTAGAAACACTCCCTGAGCTAGGATAATGAATATAGTAGAGAGAATATTAAGGAATTTGTGATTTTGTTTAGGAATTATTATTGGAACATTTTTACAGCTTTGCAAACCATGCAGAAATGTTCTAATCTTTTTCTACAGCTTAGAAATCCTTTAACTCTAAGATCAAATAGACCATAATTTTCAAATTTCTTTTTTGCCTGCTTTAAATGATTTATTTCCTGTTTTAAAAATTAAAATTTTCTGTTTGTGAATATTTCTTTCTTTCCTAAATAGAGGGGGATAAATATATGTACTTATTTTTGTAGATCTTTATTTTGTTTTTTTTTTTTCGAACAACTAAAATTGCCGATCATTGGCGAGTGAGCTTTTAAGAGCTACTCATTACCAAAGCCGCTCAACTAACCAGCTAGCCAGTAAGCCAGTCAGTTAGCCAGTTATTCAGCCAACCAGGCAGCGAAGCAACTAACCAACCAATTAGCATTAACAAATGATGGCTAGTTGGTGTAATTATGGCCATAATGGTAATATCCTATGCCTGGGCAATAAGCAGTGATATGTTTTCGTCTCTCATATCTTTGTTAAGGGCGTGTTTAAGGGGCGTGGTCTGAAACGAGGAGCAGTAAGAAAGGCAGCAGCGGCAACAGCTTTTGAGAGTAATTAACTGCATTGCGCTTAAGACAAAAAAAGGGAGACAATAAATGACAGAGATAGGAAGACAAAAAAAAAGAAAGCATTAGTGGCGGCAGTTTAATTAATTGCAACCAACACACAAACACAGACGGACGGACGGACAGAGAGCGCCCACTTCCGACCGGCGCCGCCATTTTAAAGAAGAAGAAGAAAAAAAAAGTAATTATTAATTTGATTTGATTTAATTTGATTAGCCTGGCAGAGATTGCCGATTGTATCCAAAAACGGCGCCTTGCGTTGGCGTTAACGTTAACGTTCAACTTGGGGTGAGAGGGCGTGGCAAGGCAATGTCGTTACTCTTTTGTTGTTGTTGCTGCTCATTAATCATTTTGCAACGAAACGGTTCGACTACGCTGGTTGACAAGTAACTAACATTGCTTTCAACTTCAACTCGTCGTCGTCTGCGTCGTCGTCTTTTTGTGGCTGCATCATCATCACTCATATGGCAAATGTTTATGCTCCGTTTTCTTATTGCTATTATTTTTGTTGCTCTTACTGTTACTGTTGTTGTAGCTTGCTCATTTCATGCCGGAAATGAAAAAACTGTCATAAAACGATCGAAATCATTTATCATGCGATTTTTGAGTTGCGCCTTTGCGCCATTTTGTTGTTTATACTTACAACTTCTTCTGTCAAAAGAAGTCAGTAATGAATTTATAAAAAAAAAAAAATAAAAATAAACACTCAAACATAGCACAACTTCCGCCCAAAATGAAGAAGATGATCCATCATCATCTTCTGACCAATGATAAATCGTTTACAACACAAATAGATTTCCTCTTTTTACATTATCAATTTGAAAAATATTTCCGCTTTTTAATGAGCTTTTGTGTTATCATCGCTTTAAGCTTTTCCCTTTTTTTGGAAATATAAAAGTTAATTAAAGTTTTATTAGTGGCTATATAAAAGTTATTATTGATTTACTTCCACTCCGGAATTATTTATGAATAATTTATAGAGTTTTGATAAAAATACAATAAATGATAAATCAATTCGGAAACTGATTAAGTAATTTTAAAAGACAATAATTAATTTTCATCATTTAAAATAACAAAGTATATATACCAAATCGGTTAATGAATTTTAGAAAACTTTTAAAATTTCTTATACTCTTAAATAAATTCGAATTTACCTAACCTGCCAAAGCAGCCTTCATTTGAGTTTTCTTTAATCTTTTTTGCAAATTTAATTTAATCTATAACTTTGAAACTTTATTTGAAAACTTTTAATTCGTTTTATATTTTAAATCTATTAAATCTCAATTATTTACGTGATAAAATCTACTCACATTTTATAGATTTTAGAAACATAATATTATAAAATTAAAGATTGTGTGTAGCAAATTTTTCGGTATTCAAATTTGCAGTTTTTTAGCAAGTTTCAAGTTTCACAGTTTTTGCCCTTAATATTTTTACCTTTGTATTAAATGTTGAATATCTTAAGAACTTATTTGAAATTGGGTGAAACTGAGTTCCCTTTGAGCTTAAGGTTTAAATTTGTTGTTCCCATGAAAATTCAGTTTATTTTTTTGGGCCTCAAACAAAATATCGGGTCAAAATCATTTGCCTGATGAACTTTAATTAAGCGTAGCACCTGCACACACACACACACACACACACACACTTAAAAACACCCCCGAAAATGCTAGTAAATTTATCGTTAGTTACATTTTAATTTTACACCCAATCTGACTGCAAATTGTTTAGTTTCTTGTATTTTCTGTTTAATTTTTATTACTTAAGTGGGCTCGCTGGGTCCGGGGATAAATGAATGGACTGTGTGGGGATGGGGGAGGGGAGGTGGAAATTGGGGATAGCTGTTAGATTGCTTAGCTGACGCGCGCTGTAAACGAAAATAACATGCCACGGAATGTGATTGTGGCATGCACAGAAGTCGTTTTGTGATTTCTGCGGATGCGGAAATCATTTTTAGGGCGGTTTATATAGAATTTGAAGGGGGGCGAAGGGGAGGAGGTTGAAATGTTATGGCGGTTAGAAATAAAGTAAAAAAAAAAAATCAAGTTTTTCTTTTTCTAATGTTGCCAAAATGCAGCCGAATCGTGCAAGCATGCGAAATTTCTATTGTTGTTGTTGTTGTTGTTGTTGTTGTTACCACTGCACTTTGCACACGGTGGGCGCAATAATCATAATAAATTTCAATTATCCTTTTGCATTTGGCTCACAAGTCAACCCAGAAATGCAAACAACAAAACAAAAATCACATGAATTATTTGAATGGCAGGCACAGTGGTTTCAATTGCACATTGTGTGGAAGGTTAAGTGAAAATATTTGTTAATTAATTAAAATTATCTTTTATAAAATACTTTGAAAAATAAACATGTTTTTTTTTTTAATTTTTTCTTTTGATTTTATTGTAATTTTTTGCTTAATTTTTATAATGATTGAAAAATTATTAAAATGCAGTTAATTCTGGATTGGGAAAAAATGTTTTTAAAGGAATATTATTCAAGGCGAGCTTCCTGATAATATTCAAAAACTGAGAATCCTGAAAAGAAATCTATAATATCAGAAAAATTTTACTCTTTAAAAATTATTATAATCCTTATAATAAATTCCGATTTTGGGCTTTATTTTTTCAATCATTTGAAACCAAAACAAAATCTTCAAAAAATAGATTATTTCTGATAGAAAATCTTGGTTTTTTTTATGTAACAAAATAAGAAACACCCTAACGCACTTGAATTGAACCCTGGTCGGTTGCTGTTATTATTAAGTCATTTGAATGCACTTTGTTGCATGTGGCAAGTGACCGCCCCGGCTGCCTGCCTCTCACCGTTCTTTTTTTTTTTTTTTTGGGAACATGAAAAGCGCGTGAAAAGCCACCTTCAACTCCAACCTCAGAGCCAACCAGTAACTCCAATTTCGCCCTTTGTTGCTGTTTGTCGCTTTGCATTTAATGTCTCTATTATTGTTGTGTATTTGGCGTTGTTATTGAGTTATTAACACAGACACAACAAATACACACACACACATACACACACTTGCCTAGGTGCACACACCCATAGCAAGTCACAGTCGCAGTCGCAGTTGTCGGTGAACGTTTAAAACAAACGAGTTTTTTGTCGCCTGGCCCCGTTTACACCGCTGCACGCGCAATTAGACACACTTAATATGGCGGCGGCGGCAATGCCAGGAAAGTTCATTGAGGTCTTCTTCAATTTCTTGGCCTAGATGAATGTCAACGATTCAAGAATGCAATGATTGCCATTTTGATAATAGCCAAGAGAATCTTTAAAAAAAAAAAAAAAAAGAAATCAAAGTCAAAATCATTTTTAAAGCCTTTCTCTTTTTAAGTTTCTGTTACAGTTTTTGCCAAAAAAAAACTTTGCAAAATTTATTTAATTTTATAGCTAGTTAAAAATTAACATAAATTTCAATAAATTAACTTAATATTTGTCAATTTAATAACCCAATTCATTTTTAGAAAAATTGATGTTTCTCAGTCATAAAAAATATTATAAAAAAAAACCAAAAAAATATAAATGGAATTTTCTTAGTCTTAAAAAAAATTTCCAATTGTCAATTTAATAACCCAAATCATTTTTAGAAAAATTGATGTTTCTCAGTCATAAAAAATATTACAAAAAAAAACCAAAAAAATGTAAATGGAATTTTCTTAGTCTTGAAAAAAATCTCCAAGATTATTTGCATTGTTATCTAGATTGAAAAAAAAAGGCTTGAAATGTTAATATTTGCTCCGCTTTGATTAAAAGCTTCATTTATGTGTATTAAATAATATAGGTAATTATTTCAAAATATCCAGTCAAGTGACTATTATTTTGACCAGCATTGTAGAAGCCAACCAGTCCTGCCTGCCAGCATTGCCTGCCTGCCTGCCTTCTGTCTAACACCTTTGACTGCTGCTGCTGCTGCTGCTGCTGCTGGTTTAGAGGCGGTGGTGCTCTCTGGTCAGGCTCGGTTTGATCGGAGTTAATTTGATAAATTGTAGAGTTTCGCATGCATTTCGGCTGCCTTGTGCCCATGTGTGTGTGTGTGTGTGTGTGTATCAGTAACGCCCACCGGCCCGGACTGCCAGCTCTAAATATAGAAAACTATGCGTCCTGGTTGCAGTGGCAGTGGCCACTTCGTTGGCGATGGCAACGGGGTTAAAATAGAAATGTAATTAAATTGTTTCGTTTTTATTGTGGCAAAAGCCAGCGGCAGCGTCGGCATCAACAAATGGACAGCAGCAGTAGACGCAGGGGAAAAGCGAGGGCGGTTTGGCTCGTTTGTAGTCGTTGCTGGTCCGGTCTGGTTTTGTCTCTGGTCTCTGTTCGGATCTGTGTGGTTCGGGGCGTTGTAATTGAAATATATGATTATGAATATTTATGCATTTTATGTATTTTGCTTTTGTTTTGTTGTCTTAGTTAATTTAAATAATTTTCCAACACTTAATTATGGGTTTCTGTTTTTTTTTTTTTTTAATATTTTTGAAGCGAGAACAAAGCGGACAGCGTTCCGTCCCCCAGGCCCAGGCGCCGGTCCCACGTGGGACAATAGATGGTAGTTTGGGCTTAGTTTTGGTCACAGGAAGTGTGTGTGTAATTAGTTTTAATAAGCCAACAACATTATCCCTTCTAAAACTACTAATGTGTGTGTCTCTTTTCTTTTTCTATTCCCCCCCATCCGTAGGATTTCCCGGCGATGGTGACGATGATAGCAGTGCCGCCAAACGTAGACGCTCGCGTACTAATTTCAATTCTTGGCAGCTGGAGGAACTGGAGCGAGCCTTCTCCGCAAGTCATTATCCTGATATATTCATGCGAGAAGCATTGGCCATGAGGCTGGACTTGAAGGAATCACGTGTTGCGGTAAGTTCAATTGCAATAAGCCCAAAATCAAACCAATCAAATGGCTCATAGCTCACACAATTGCTGAAATTATACGCTTTGTTCCAGATAGGTATGGTTCCAGAATCGACGTGCCAAGGTGCGGAAGCGTGAGCATACAAAAAAGGGTCCTGGTCGACCCGCTCACAATGCCCAGCCCCAAACATGCAGCGGCGAACCGATACCGCCCAATGAACTGAAGGCCAAGGAACGGTAAGTCTATAAAAATAAATACAAAAAAATACTAAAGGAAATTTAGATTCCATGTTGGGGTTATGGGACAAAGAAGTACTTGAATAAAAGGAAATTAACATATTAACAGCCAATTAAATATTTATAAAGGAGTCAACTTTTATAATAATATTAACTCTATTATTAGGCTTGAAAAATAGAGCTACATATATCTTCTATTAAAGAATTTTATAGCTAGCTCTCTGACCTTTATGTTTTTCAATTAAATATTATAGTCCAAATTTCAAAGAGTTCATGGAATTTTATTCATTTTAAAATTATTAACATTTTAGCAACTAGAATCTTTGTCCCGAAATACCAATTTCTCAATGGCAAAATGTGAAAAATCAATAAAATCATGGAAGTCTATCAAAAATTCTATATTAATCTTAGAAAAATCAGTATTTTAGAACTAGAATTCTTTGATTCAATTCTTGACAATTTCCCCTATTTTGCTGTACATTTCTTTGGCAGAGCACGAAGGCGCAAGAAATTGGCCAAAGCCATCGATCGTCAGGCACGCAAACTGCAGGCCAAGGGCATCAGTGTTGACCTGGAGGCCCTCAAGGCCGAATACATATCACAGCATAAGGCGAATGGGACGTTTTCCGACTCAGATCTAGAGGATGATGGCATACAGATCGATGTGGTTGGCGGCACAGACAGTGACGATGAGCTGGATAGCGATGCGGTGAGTCCGCCACGTCTGGGAACCTCACATCATGGACTATCGCATGGCTTGGATGGCGATGGTGATAGTTCGCGAGCGGGCAGTATCATTGGCGGTGGCAGTTTGGGTAGTCCCACGGCCACAGTGCCACCCATGCATACAAATGGCGTGGGCAGTGGCGGATTCGGTCAGTCGGAGCACGGAGACACTGGCGAGCCGGACAATGAGCGTGAGGCACGTGAGGATGCGCTGCCACCGGCGACGACGGCCCACAAGTCGTTGCTATTTCCCGCCAAAGCTTTCCACCAACTGAACCTGCAGAACACACAACACAGCACAGCCGCGGCAGTGGCCGCTGCTGCTAATCTGGTCCATCAGACGTCGCCCATCAGCATGCGACGCAGCAATCCCTTTAGCATTGAGTCCTTGCTCTTTAACAATACGTGAGGCAGCGGGTGAGCGAGCAATTCGATGCTTCATTGGCTGGGCCAGTGGCGGTTTAGGTTCTCTTAATTAAAATGTATGATTTAATATTTAACATTGCTCTCATTGCTTTAGCCTGAAAACATTTTTAGGGACAAGTATACAATTTTTGTTCTGTTCTGTTCTTTTTTTTTTTTTTTTTGACCCAGGATTTAATTGATAAGTGTAGCAAGTATATTGCTCAAGTGATTCTTTATTTATTTTAAGTGTTTAAGCCTATAAATACATTTAAATATTTTTTTTTTGTTTTTTGCTATATATAAATTATTTAATGTTCCGAGAGAGACTAAAAACAAACTATTATTTTGTAATAAACAATTATTTGAAAAGCTTAAGGCAAATGCAAAATAAAACAAAATAATCATATTAAATAATTATAAATAATAAATTGTAATTGCAATTTTTTTTTTTTGTGAATAATTAATAAATATAATAACGGGTGTTTGGAGTGTATTCTCTGTGAATGAATGAATGTGTAAACTTGTAAATTAATTTAGCAAAGAAATGAGTAAGCGAACAATTTTTTTTTTTTGGACTTGGCACAGTATAAAAAACAAATCCAATAAACAATATAAGCAAAGAAAAAAAACAAAACAAATTTAAAATCAATTATATATACATATATATATATAGAAAATATTGACGCAGACCAGTTGCAAATCATATAATTGAATTATTACAACCCAAAAAAACAAAAAAAAATACAATATTTTTTTTTTCAAAGTCGAGCTTGAAAAAATTTCGACAAGACATAGGAAAAACAATAATAAAAATAATAAATAAAAAAAAAGGGGAAAAAATAAAATATATACATATAAAAAGCAAACGATTCAATAAAAATATAAATGGCATGAAAAATACACATCAACGAAAACTCAAAGTGTTTTTATTTTTATTATTTTTGCATTTCATAAATTCATTTTTTAAGTGGTTGTTAATGCTAAATTGCAATTGCTCACAATCAAATGACTTTATCAAATAGGAATAAAAATATATAGGAATGGTAAGCAAATCAATTTGATTCAATTTTAGAGCTAATCAATCAAATCATAATAATAATCAAATGCATTTCAAACGTAAGTACCAACCCATATAAATTTAATGATTTCCCCTAAATTGATTGATTTTTAAAAGGTTTTATCCGTTTCACTCTATTACAATCTAAAAAATTTTGAGAAATATGCTGTAAAAATTATTTACAATTTTTGCTGAGAGCCTATAATAATTAAGTATCACATTAAATAATTATTTAAACTATTGAAAATTAATCCCACATGATTAAATAAAACTTGGATAAATTTACTAATCTGGTAGCATCTTAAAAGGCAACATAAAATTGCCATTTAAGTTTTTATAGGACACCATTTTTTTTTTTATAAGAAAACTTGGCTAAAAATATTATTATTAGTAGTAGGTACTTATTTTATTATAAATTATACTTATTTAAAATTTACATTACAGGAAGATAAAACCTTTATTTTCAGGCTTTCAGATGCGTGTCATTTATATGTTTGGCCTTGAATAATATTTTATTTTACATAACTATCCATTAATAAACGGGTGCTACATATACTTAGGTTACATACGAGCTGGCGAATTATTTTAAATAGAGTTTTGGTATAGAGATCATTATTTGATAAAATATTAAAAATAGTTAATAAATTGCTTAAAAAATATGCAACTTTTCAATACCTAAAGAAATGGCTCATTTTTCACTTGCTACAATTAATAATAAAGCTTGGATCAATTTAGATTTACCTTAAGCATTCGAGTTTTAATTAAATCTCTCTTGTCAATCTAAAAAATAGATATCATAAACAGAGCTGCAGATTTTTGAATCCCTTCGCCTGAGTTTTACTTAAAATTAGCTTGAAATTGATTTACTTGGATATTAAATCTTTCAATCAAATTGCTCTTTAGGCCCATTAATTGAACGCGTGTGCCTCTGTCTAAGTTAACCAATAAATTCGATTAACACTTAAATAGGATATAGACTGCCTGTCTGTCTGTCGGTGATTCAAAGCATCGTCATAGTCCCATTACCATTTGCTGCTGCCATTCTCTGAATATTACGGAATGTGTCAATTGAATTTGCATTCATTTTATGCGCTGCTTTTCATTGGGATTGGGTCTGTCCCAGTTCTGTCCCAGGTCCAAGTCCAATTTGGTTTCATTTTGGCCGATTGCATTCATTTTCATGCCGGTCTAAAGCCCCCAATACAGTACAATTAACCGTTTCAACTTTAAGCCGGTAAGTTAAATTTGCTGTTGCTGTTGTTGTTGTTGTTGTTGATGCTGCACAGCGGGCAATCTTGTATATTGTGGAGCTACAGTTGCTGCTGCTGCTGCTGCCACAGCCGGCGTCGCTTTCATGGGAATTTGTGCAGTTCATTTCATGGCAATTTTATTGCTTATTAATTTTTTAGTGTTCGCGCTTTGCTCACAGAGAGTCTTTTACTCTTTGGTGTTGTTGTTGTTGCTGTTGCTATTGTTGTTGGTGCTGCTGCATGCTGTTAATGATTCCGCGTTTGCTGATGCTCGGCTGTTGATATGATTATTACGTTTATGTATTTTAATAATTGTGCATGATTTGAGAGATTTTTCCATGTGGATCTCTCTCTCTCTCTCCCTGCCCCCGTCCCAGCCCCTGTAGTCTCTTCAGTCAGAGCCGTGTGCCCCCGTCGCGCGCCTCATAACTTTTGTGGCTCAATTACTTTTCGATGCAAATCAAATTGGTTTTAACTATTCTTCACACGTTTTTTATTAAATAAAAAAAGGAAAAAAAAAAAAATACAACACAACACAAACATATTTTACGGATTCTCTTTATGTGTGTGTGTGTGTGTTTCTTAAATGAGTTTTTATTGAGTTGGAAAAATATTACATATTTTATTTTGTTTAGCTGATTGTATTTTTTGAGTTTTCTCTTTTTTATTCGGTTCAATAGACTGAAAATATACCTTACAAAAAATACATTGGAAAATTAAACATTTAAAAAATGGGAGACTTTAAAATATATTCAATTAATCACAATTAAATTACAAAATGAGACAAAAAAAATACCAAAGCTAAGAATAATTAAATAATTTATCAATTTTCAACTATATTGGAAACTGTATTCTTTTTATTTATTTAAAAGAGATTAAACCATGTACATATTATTTATTTTATAAAGAAAATGACGGAAGAAAATTATGGGAGATTATTTAAAATTAATTTATTTATGGTAAAACTTGAGAGTGGGGAATTTTTTATATTTGAAAATCTTGATAGTGTTATAAATTTAATTGAATTAAATCGAAATTGGACATTTTAAAATTTAAAAAATATTTAATTTAAATAATAAACATTATAATAACTTCAAAAATATAAAAAAATATATATCATGCCTTTTATTTTTATTATTTATTTTTAGACTATAAAAATTATAAAAAAAATGCTTGCATTTTTATGCAAATTCTTGTAAAATCTTTAGACTCTCTCTTTTTTTTAGGTGTTATTTTTGTGTTCGTATTAATATCGGTATACCCTATTAAATTCATATTGAAAATACCCTACGTTGTAGCGCTTAATCGAAATCAATAAAGTTATTAAAGCGACGCTTTTAAGTTTTCTGTAACAGATTCTTAAGTCAATATACAAACACCAACACTAACAACAACAACTATTAAAGCTCAACAATGGGGATTAACGCTTCATCATAAACAGCAACAACAACAACAACAATAATAATAACAACAACAAGAACAACAAAAGAAAAACAGTCAGCAGGCAGCAACAACAAGATGATTGTCATAATTATGGGCATTTTGGTTATGCCGCTCGTTGTGTTGGTTCAGGCCAACTGGATTTTTTTCGATTCGGAGGTTCGGCGGTTTATACGGTTTGAGTGACCAATATGTTTCTTTAGTTGTTGGGCTTTGGCTTCCATTTCAATTTCGCAGCGGGAGTGCTGAGACTGCGAGTCACACACACACACACACACACACACACACACAAATACATAAATATATAAACTCTAAGCTTCGCTAATCAAAGTGTTTATCGTGAAGATCGTTTGTATTATTATTTTGATGCCTTAATTTATTCACACTCTCATTGTCAGCCACGAACTTGTAGCAGTCTAAAAAAAATCTAGAAAGGAAGCAGCTAATCGAATTTTACATACTTTTTTCAATAAGAAGAAACTGAAGGAAAAACTCAAGAGTATGAAATGCCCTAAGCCGATATCTAGGTATATATTATAGCTATATATTATAGTTGTCCACTAAGCTGGTTCTTATGAGACCTTCCCCCCTAAATTTAGAGAATATTGGACTGAAAAATTAGCCTTTTTTGGTTCATAATGAGCAATCCTTAAGTGACAACCCTAAGCAAATATTTTTTTCCAATTCTTTAATCTTATTTAAACAATTCATATCTGGGTCCTTTTAATATTCGGGCAATATTAAAGTCAGTAGAATTTGTTGAAAGTATGAAACTCTGCCTAAATTTCTATGGGAACAAATGCTCAGATTTTAGAGGCACAACCATTTTTCTGTTAGAAAAAAAAAGTATAAAAACTACTATACGAAAAATTAAATACATAAAAAAAAATCTAAAATATCGTCCAAAAAATCGTCTTCTTATTGTTGTTGGTGTTGTTGTTGGCCATTGGTGTTAATCTTTGCGCGTTTGCCGACGCCCTTAGAGCCAAAACTCAGTCAAAAACTGAAATCTTTTGTTCTCATTTTCTATTTGCTTTCAAACGCTTTTCAATTTTCACAGCAGGCTCTCTGGTTTGACTGGGGCCAACAATGTTTGTAATTTATTTCATTGTGCGATGATTAGCAGCATTTCTTTTTTTTTTTTTTTTATTACTTATGATTATTATTATTATTATGATTTTATACCCTTTCCTCTAACTCAATTCCTGAATCGTCATCCACTTTGCTCCACTTTTGAGCTACTTTGGTTATCCATTGTTTTCATTCTGTTATAGTTTCAGCACTCTCTGGAATCTTGGACTAAAAGATTGCACCATGGGCCTAAAATTGATTTTTGTTCTTTTAAAACTGAAGCAAAAATTGTTCTTTATTTGCTTTAATTTTTATTTAATAAGAACACAATTTTTCATGATCATTTTTATATTCCTTGAAGTCGGAAAACTCAGAATAGAAATGATCTTTTTAAAAATTTAATTTTTGACTAGAATTTTTTAAGATTAAAGTTAAGATAAATTTTAATATCTGTTAAAATAGTTGGAAATTGTAAATAGAATTGCTTGTTATTTCTATAAGAATTTTGATCAATTTATTAAAATTTAAAGCGTTTAATTCCAATGAGCATTGATATTTTTTAAACTTAAAATTAACCAATATTTTTAAGGATTTTTCTTTACTCAAAACCACTCTACGTTTCCAAAAAAAATTAAAAATTAAATATTTAAACCAAAATTATTCACTTTTTGCCCATGGTGCGCATTAAAATGTTTAAATTTTTTCACTTTGTTCGCGGTTGTTTGGTCAGTTTCAGCTTATTAGTTATCAAATAGTTTATGTGTTTTTTTTTTGTTCCTTCAGTTTTTTTTTTTTTTTTAATTTTATGATCAACCTTTCCGCTGCATTGTCTACCCACTTTCTTCTTTGTAAAGTGAGGAAAGGGAAAACGAAGTGGATTGAATTCTGATTGAAAATTCTTCTTGATTTTTCATCTGCTTCTTTTTCTTCTTCTGTTGCTGCTGCTGCTGGTGTTGTATTTTTTTTTGTTTTTTAGAGGGGGTTTTGGGAAAATCTGAGCATATTGTTATAATTGAGTTTTTGCCCACATGCGTGCCACGCCCAGAATTGACAGTGCCACGGGGCGGAGAGGGTTGGGTGCTGACACCAAATATCATAATAATGAACTCAAGTGCGCTGCGGTGAAAAAGGACTCGCTGGTATGAGTGACTTTTAATTTACTTCAAATCCGTGTACTCAACTACATGGCTCCTGGGGGAGTTGTTGCTGTGGCAAGTGTACGCAGCAGGCGACTGTGGCAGACACCTCAGCGACCAACCACCGCAACAACAACAATAACAACAACAACAATGATAGAAAGAAGTTTTTCATATTTGGCCAAACGAAAATGACCCCAACCATTGTTGAAATTTTCTCTGTTGGTTCTTTTGCCTGAGCACATCATTAATTTGTTATACGGAGATTATCTATTTTTATTGTTATTAATGGCAAACAATTTATTAAGCCACCAAAAGTCATAAGAGCCAAGGGGGACAACACACACACACACACATGTAGTAAATAATATTGGGGCATGATGGGTATTCCTATTCCTGGGCCATCTATGTAAATCAACAAATTTCACTAAACTACGTGCGGGTGTTTAGATGGATTGCTCATTATGTTCTCCGTATAGCATCTACCAAAAGGAATATATATATATATATAGTGTATATATATTCTGTGTCTGTTTTCGGAGGGTGGAAGTTCAAGAACATACATATAACAATTGCTGCCACAAGGTGTTGACGTTGCCGGCAGTTTGTCTGATGATTGTTGGCTGTTGGTTGTTGGTTGTTGGTAGTCCAATCCCGGACATTCATTAGTATGCGGTAGCGCCCACAAAACTGTTTATTAGGGTCATTAATAAATGTAGCAAGCAAAGTTCCCAGCATTTGGCATCCTTTAAATGCACCTGCAAACATCTCAGGACTGCAAAATTAAAATGAATTCCATTCAATTTTAAATGTGTGTAACTAATTAAATCATTAAATTTAACCAAAAAAAAAAAAAGGCTATAGGAAAAACAATAGAAGATCTACAAATTTAATTTGAAAACTATTAAATGATTTAAAGGAAACTATTTCAATTTTTTTTTTAGATTTTAACAAATATGTGAAAGAAATTGCAATCAAAGTTTCCAGTCTTTTTAGAAAGTTCTGATTTAAGTTCGCCAAGGATTCTTGTACCTTTTTAAAGGCTCTTTATTTATTTATTTTAAAAGCTTTGTTCATTTTTCATTTTTTTTTTTCTAGCTAGTAAATTAAAATCAGTTTTTACGCAGAAGTTCTTGGGAAATCCAAAGAACCATCTAAAAAAATATAAAATTAGATCTTTTTTCAGCTAGTTTTATTTTAGTTAGAGAAATTTATTTTTATTAATTTTTGTATTAAATTAAAATTATTTCGTATCCATTAAAAAAGTCTCAAACAATAATGATAATAAATAAAACTCAATTTATTTTTTTTTATAGATGTTGAATTCTATTCCTGCGATCTATTAAACTAAAATTGACTTGGAATATTTGATGTTTGGAGAATTAACCAACTTATATATTCTATGTGATGGGCAAACAATTTGAATTTGAATTTGATTTTCTATGTGTAGAGGGAAAAATCCCTGTGGCGGCGTCTATCGTCTATAAAATTTCATAGCGAATCAAAAGCAAAACGACCCAAAGACAAAATAAACAGCGCATAAATTTAATATTAAATAAGCATAACATAATAAATTCGATTCCAATAAATCCAATTAGTCATGGGCAAATTATTATTGAAGGCGCAGGCAGCAAAAGCAGCAGAAGCAGCAGCGACGCTTGTCAGTTGATTTTTATTTTGTTTCATATTTGATTTCAATTCACCCCCTTGGAACCTTAGCTCCAAAATTGTTGCTGTTGTATTTTATGCTTTGTTGGCATTTTTATTTTTTTTTTCTGTTTTTTTGTTGATAAGGAAAACATCATTGATAGCAGAAAGAGAATTTAACTAACAAGCGCAGCTTTTTGTCATCTCCCATGGGAGTTTTGAGGCCAACTTTGAACTCGGCTTCATACAAAATTGAAATGAAATGAAATGGAATGTCTGTGAATCTTTTTAGGGATTATCTGGCTCTTGTCTGTCCTGTCTCACATTTCCGTTATGTCAAAGGCTATGTGTGTAGACAAATGAGATAATTGGAACATGAATTTATGTGCTCAACGCACTGGCAATGACAAGTGGTGCTGGTGGTGCCCCCGATTCCATTTCATTTCATTTTTTGTATGTATATTTTTTTTTTTGTGATTTATTTAATAAGCAAAACTCGCGCAAACCCATAAAGAAATCGACCAGCCAAACCAAACCAAACCGAACCCACCCAGCACTCTCCATCTCCATTCATCTATCCATCGTTCATGTCCAGTGCAACGAGCATGACTGTAAAAATTTATTGGCCATCAGTCACAATTTCCAATGCCGCTGTCGCTCCGAATGCCAACGAATTGTGGCAATATGTTGTTGCATACACGCGCCGATAAGCCCACAATTCTCCCAGTCCAACGATCCAGCAGGACGTGGACGAGGACGAGGCATGGACATGAAATAAGCAAAATGTTCATTCATGATTGGATACAGCAAGGACGATAGACCAAAAAATAACAAAAAGGACCAGCCAATTTTCGGCCTTATGATTGTCATAGTTTATGCTCTTTCCTAAACTTTTTCAATGGATTTTCTTTTTAGAATTGACAATTAGGATTATTATGTTCTTTAAAAATTTCCTAAATTTTAAAAAGAATAAAGATCTGTTAACAAAAATATTAGGGGGGAGTTGCCGGTTATGAGACGCACCTAGATGTGAGACAGTCAAATTTTTTTATGATGCAATTGAAATTAAT
>JAWNPY010000210.1:0-25957 GCA_035078625.1 Scaptodrosophila scaptomyzoidea
TGACATTTGACAGGTGACAGCTGACATTTGACAGCTGTCAAACTGACATTTGACAGGTGACAGCTGACAGCTGACAGGTGGCAGCTGACGTAGGACAGCTGTCAAACTCACATCTGTCACCTGTCAAATGTCGGTTTGACAGCTGTCATACGTTAGCTAAGTTATTTAATTTTCTGTCTAATTTTCTAAGTTATTTTTGGGGTACGACCGTTTTTAGCATATATTTCAAAAACCGCTTTAGATGCCAAAATATAATATGCATATCCTTATACGCTTGAAAATTCCCTTTCGTTTGATATGAGGTTTGTCCTTGTAGGTCCTTTTTTCTAGCTAAAAATAGCTAATTTCCCGCTGTTTTCCCTAAATTAGTTTTTCATTGTTTTTCCTTTGGAAAAATGGTCGGATATGGACAAACGGCATATCAAACGAAAGTATATGTCTAGACAAGTCAGGTGATATTAAACTTATTCCAGTATCTCTGTCGGTTCTCAATATATTTGCTAAGAACTGTCGTGCCCAAAAAAAATCCTTACAAGTGACTGCAAAATTTGATGATTCTTTAAAACTGCACCAATAAGGATAAATGGCATATCAAACGAAAGAGGACGTTGAGTAAAGTCCAGAAATGTAAATTGTATTCCTCCATCGTTTCCAATTGTTTAAATAATTTCAAAAACCCTAATTTTAGAATACCCAAACATTGTTTCTATCGTAGCATACTTTTAGGTACCTTAAATATAAAGAAGTGATCAACCATTTTATTCTGTTTTCCTACAAAAAAAAAATAAATTATAACAAATATTTATTGTTGTAGAAATTTAATTTAATTAATCAGCTGGCTGATAAAATATGAATATATTTTTTTGTTATTTAATATGTAAGAACTTATAGTTTACCCCAAAAAAAATATACAACAACGTCTGCAACATTGACTATAAATGGAATTTTGGAATGGCTTTAGGCCTTTAATTTAACCAGTTTGACATTTTTTATTTTTTTCAGATTTATTTTTATTTATTTTATGCAATAAAAATTTCAGAGCAAAAGACAAAAAAAAAATGGCGACGACTACGAAATTCGAATTAGTTGGCTATCATTAAGAAGAAATTTTAGCTTCGAAAAAAATTAATTGTGGACTAAATTTGGTGCAATAAGATTAATAAAGAAAAAAAAAAAAGTATTTGCGATAGATAAAAAATTAACTGGTGTATGGAAGAAGGCAATCAATTTTTTTTGTTACATACATTTGTTTTTGAAAAAAAAAAAACTTGCAGTCAAAAATATTAAAATATTTTGATGCCAACACAATCTTACGGCTCCAAAGACTCTAGGAAAAAATGAATTTTAAAAATAGGATGCATAATTCAAAAGTTATTCGCTAAAGACTTTTATTTGACAAAAAAAATAAAAATCAAAAATAACTATTATTTTTTACAAAAAAAAAATAAAAATCAAAAATAACTATTATTATTGATTTAAATGAATAAACATCATTAATAACTATTAAATTTGATTTATACGAATAAATCTCAAAAATAACTATTATTTTTGATTTTTATCATAATTTTTTTTAAGATCCTTGAATTTTTATAGTCCCATAAGAATAAAAAAAAATTATTCATTACAATTTTTTTTTGTCATCATAATTATTATTTTCAGTCCCTGGTGCTTATTTATTTACTGACAGAACAATTATGAATTTTGAAGGTAATCCAAAAGAAGAAATAATAATTATTAGCCTCTACTTAACAATATCTTTACTTACTGGAGCCTAAAGAACTTTAATAATATTTTTTCCCAAGAAACCAATAAAATTATAAACTACATATAAATAAGTTTTTCTGTTTTCTTTAAAAATAGACAATTTATAGGATCATAATTAATTTTTTTTAAAGGGAAAGCTAAGGCTTTTAAATGTTTCGATTTTTTGTATCAGTTAAAAATGCTGCAAGTATATTTCTTTATAAGTTTGTGTCCTTATTTTGGCTGCTACAAAGTAAATAATAAATAAATGAATGTGTGTATATCTGTGTTTACCATGGAATTGATTCGGTAAGCTTTCGTAGATTCACTTACATTTAATTTTCCTTTCGCTGATAATATTTGCAAATTGCAGGGTATGTATGTATAAAGTATATAGAATTACATTGCATTTTACGTTTTTGTTGTTGAAAACTTGAATGAATTTGTATTTACTCTTAATTTGTTTATTATTCTTGGTATTTTGTGCAGCTGAAAAAAAGGATTCTTGGTATTATAATAGGCTCAGTTTGGGCAATCGATGCTGCATCGTTCCATAAATATTTTTTATTTCGATTTAGTTTCAAATTAGAGTCGGTTTGGTCAAGTGTAAATAAAGTGCAAATTCTCTCTTTCAACCAATTGATTAGCATTTAAATGCTGCAAGCGGAACTTACTCAATTGAGTTTTTTTAAGCATTCTTTTCTGTTGACACTTGAGGCAATTAGCCAATGTTGACATAAACACACACACACACACACACACACACACTTGTACTTATACCCTTTGAACTGCCCTCGTTATGCATTTGAAGCGTTAAAATGCCTCTCGAGTGGGTGGTAAATGGGTTGGTATTCATTCAATTTGCCAACTGTTGGGGTTGCTTGGCTATGCATTGTGTGTGTGTGCAACTGACAGGCCTCCAAATGTGTTGACATTTGCTAGGAAAATTGTTTTAAATGAATTTCGTGTGTATGGATTTTTTTAATTGGCAAAAACTTAAAGTTGGAGAAAAGACTTTTGCCTTTAAAGTTAAACAGGTAAGTTTAGGGCATTTTTGGGGCGTGTACCTCGAAAGCTTGACACAATTTCGCACAACTTTGTATGTGTGTGTGTGCCTGCCGGTGTTGTCTTCTCGGCTTGCAGCAGCGTCGTACGCTTTGCTCTATATTTTTCCCAAGTCCAAGCCCAAAAGAGTCGTCTGTGTCTGCCTACAAAGGCAACAAACCATCTAAAAAAAAAAACACCAAAAACTCTACAAAACGCAGAGCCAGCTGCCAGCCAGCCAGCGCCCCTACTTGAGCTTTGGACAACGAACGACGAGGTGCCGCCGACGCACAAAAAGCTTTGCAAAAAATGCCGGAGCTTTTGCGCGCCTGCATTTTGGATATATAACCGAATGTTTATTATATGGACCAGCAGCACTTGGCTGCGGCTTTATTGTTGTTCTTATATACATTATCAATCTGTTGTTTCATGTACATATGTACATACCTATGCATTGTCTTAAACAAAGTTAAGTTAATCCAATTATTAAGAGTTTTGGCGGAGTTTTTGCCATAGTTCTATTGACAGTTGTTACTCCTTTTAATATTTAAAATTTTGGAAAAACTTGTTTTTTGTTCAGTTTTGAAAAATTGTAGAAAATTTAACTATTTATTTTTTTCCTATTTCTTACATTCTCATAAAAGTAAGACTTATTTTTAAGGCAAATATAATACGAATTTTTTAATACGAAAAATGTTTCAAAACTTATAGAAAATAAAGTTTTCAATTTTTATTTGATTTCTTTTTATATCATAAAAATTAGACTTATTGTGAATGTAAATATAAAATCCTATTAATTTTTGATACAAAATTAATTTTTTTTAGCAAGAAAAATTAAAAACAATGTAAAATGATCGCGTTTTTTAAGTTTGACAAATTCTAGAAAATTCAGTTAATAATTTTTTTTCTCAGTTCTTGAATGTAATTGAAAGTTACAAAGTTTTAACTATTTTTATATTAAACTCATTTCTAATTTAATTTGTGGCAAGAATGCTTTTGTGTGTGTGTGTGTGTGTGTTTGAAAACCGCACATAATTTCATTATTTATTTTAATTAATTAAAATGCTTTCTAACTAAAAGAAGAATAAGAAAAATAAATTCAAACAACCAGTCAACTGGGCTTCTCTCTCTTTCTATTTTACCATTGATGATGTACATACGATGTACATGTACATTGTATGTACGTGTATATTAAGCAGCAGCAGCAGCAAGAGAATTCCAACCATGTTGACCTGAATGCTAAGTGCGCGCTAATTGCAAAATATTCGCTACCCAACACACATCCTTCGTCCTTTATCCTCCATCTCATATTTATGGTAGCCTAGATAGTTTTCTGTACAAATGTAAAATGCAGTTATTGTTGTTATGGGGTTTTTTTTGCTAGATGATGGATGCTGGAATTGGTTTTCCCCACGATGTGTGTTAAAGTTAATCATGTGGTTGAAAGTATTTTTTTTATATTAAAAAAGAAGCCTTAGGATAATGAAATGAACCAATTTTTCAAAGGTAAAACAATAAATCCATTAAAATATAATTTATATGAAAAAAATCTACCTTTATAAAATCGTATTTAGGAGATTTTATTTTGCTTTTGGTTCATAAAGATTAACTTCATTTCAAAATATTTTCACCTTATCTAAAGATTTTCAAAATTTTATTTTATATTCTTATAATTGTTTCAAAATTCTTTAAATTCTAGTTAATTAAAGAAATCAATTAGTTTATAACAAAGTTCCAATAATTGTCTTTTTTTTTAAGCTTATTTAATATTTATTATTAAATTATGGATTTCAAATTTTGTCACAGTTTGTTTTAAACCAAAGCTTGTAATCTGATTTGTTTTTAAAATCTCCAAAAATATTATAATTGAATAGAAATATTTTCTGATCAAATGTTATATATTAAAGTGACCCAGTTAAAATTTCTTTGAAAAATGTTAGACTTTTGGAAAAAAATAAGGTTGCTCAGTATTAGAGTTTTATTTTCAATAAAATCTGTACAATTTAAAGTTTTACTAAATGAAAAGTCATAAATACTTTGTCGTCGTTGTTGTTTTGGATTAATGATGGCAGTCGAGCATCAGGAAAATGTATTTATATGTATATCTGTTGGATACAAAATACTTGTAGCTTATTTGTATGCAGCCTCGTTTTGTAATAATAAATTTAACGAACATTCGACTGTTATATAAAGTCTGAGTGAGATAGCTATAGCCAAAGAGAGAGAGAGAGAGAGAGAGCGAGTGCAGCAAAAGGATGCTTTGCTCATTGCATTTGGAAAAAAAATAATTGAACTGAGTGAGAAAAGTGAAGGAAACGAGCAGAACTGAACTGTGTTTTTTTGGAGACTTGAGAATCAAATTGCATGTGCTTTGTGCCGAAGCCGACTCTGTGGAGAGTTAGTTGTGTTGTGTTGCTTTTGCCGGCCCAGGCTCTCTGTGGGGGCAGCAGCAGCAGCAGCAGCCGGCAGACAGCCAGGAACCGAATGATCTAAAAGCTTACTAAAAAAAGCTCTATAGTTTTTGTTTTTTTCTTTTCGATTTCGTTTGGTTTGTTTTGTTATGGTTGTTGTTGTTGTTGTTAGGTGCCTGAATTGCACTTGCTATTATTGCTGTTGTTTTTGTTGTTGTTGTTGTTAGCCTGAGCTTGGTCTTGGGGTATTTTGTAGGTGCTGTCGTTGCCGTGTTTTTTTTTGTTCATATATATTTATTGCTGTTGTTGCTGTTGTAGTTGCTGGCTCAACACAGGACACGTTGTGGATGTCGTCGTCGTCGTATATTGCCAGGCATACCAGCCAGGCAGGCAGTCAACGCTCTTACTCTCTCAATCATCATCAGTACGAGTCAAGCAGTCCTCGACGTATCTAGCAAACGCGGTTCTTTTTTAAGCGCGTTTTGTATTATTCTACTCATATAATTTATCATTTGCGTCGCTATATAATTTCTCCTTGTTTCGTAGTCCACACAAAAAATATATATAAAAAAAAATAATAATAACAAAACAAACAAATTGATAAATACAAAATTTAAAACTTGTAATAAATAAAATCTCTCGAAACATTTTTGATCGGCAATCTTTAAAAGTCGCCACCATTGTCATCATATTCATCGTTGTTGTCGTTGGCATTGAGGTCTTCTTCATTGTCGTCGTTGTTGTCATCGCCGTCGTCATCCGTATGCTCAGTTTGCCAACGTCGGCCTAAGATCTCGGCAGGTTCTAAAAACTGCAATCCTAAAAATTACAAAAAAAAAAAAACAAATTAAATATATACACACAAAAACAAAAAAAATAATAAATGTTGTTACTTGTTGTATTTGATTTATTATTTTAATTTATAATTCTATTTTCTTATTTATTTGCCGTTTCGTTGTTGCTCGTAGTTAATAAAAAAATATAATAATAATAATAAAAATAAACAATTCTCTGTGTGTTTGTGTGTTGAGATTGCATGACACGTGGTAAAAATGAAATTCCCTATTTCTCTCTCTATATTTATATATATATATCTACCTATCTGTATATGTATATATGTCTGTGTGTACCTGTTAACTACCTTAAATATATGTACTTATTTTGGGTGTGGTTAAATTCAGCAGGAAGTTTGTTAGGTCACAGCTTAGTTTCAATTTCAATAATAACAATAACAAAAAAAGAGAGTTATTTTCCAAAAAATACAAATATTCTAAGCCTTTAAGCTTTCAAACTAAAGATCTGATAAACTGATAAAGCGTATCAGACTTAATAAACTTGACAATTTCCTCAAAAAATTTAAGCACACTCTGAAAATAATTTTTATTATTTCAATTACCATTATTTATTAATTTATAAAAATTTAAATCTATTCTCTTCTCATTTTAGCTAGTCAAAAATTGATGATTATCAAATAAATCTCTGCTATCAGCAATCAAATCACAATTAAAATATAAATAAATTATACGAGTAGGTACGAATAATAAAAAAATCTAAACAAAAACTAAAACAATTAAAAGTGTTGACAACAATCAAAAAATTTATAAATAAAAATTGAAATTTTTTTTTTGATATTTTTTTGAACGGTTTTTTTTTTGGGTTGTTTGTATTTTTTTTTTAAGTGCGTGACCATAGAACAAATGAAGAGCTAAAATAATTGAAGCTTTAAAACAATAAAAATAAATTTAACAAAATATTAAACATCGTCATCGTCCCAGTTTAGATAGCAAAGTTATAGCAAAATCAAATACGATATCATATAATCCGATCTAATCCAATCCAATCCACACCAAAAGGTTTTATACTGAATTTATTGACATTGTGCAGTGTTTAAAAATACAAGAGTTCAACAGCCAATAAAAACAAATTTGAGTTGTTCTTTTTCTAAGATAAATTATATATATTTAAAAATATATATTTAAAAGACTTGAATTTCTAAAAGAAAGAAATATTTACACTGCAGAAAATAAAAAAAAAAGAACTTAAATAATAACAACAACAGGAGTTCTTCCAACGATTTCGAAATACGACGAAATAAATAAATATTATATAATTTGGAACCATTTTGTAGAAGATTTCACACATCCAACTAAATTTTGCCAAATTTAATAACAACAAAAAAAAAAGAAAAAGAAAAACGGTTTTTAAAATGTACTAAAATTAACGAAAAAATTTCAACCCAACTCAAAGGAAAAAAACAAAAAAGAAATAACTGCGAGCTATAAGCAATTTATACAAACTGCTTAGGAAAACCAAAAATAAAAAAAAAACAACAAAGACAAGGAAAAGCAAGAGATAGCAATTGAAATCAATCGAGAGATATAGCAGCCGAAAAGTGATATTTTATAGAACAAAATATCAGTTAAGGACAACAAAAATTTACAAGGTGAGTTTGAATTCTTTATTTATTTCTTAAAAAACTTTTTATAGTAGGTACATACTTTTTTTTATTGCAATGGCTTACGAAAATGACCAGGCCACATGTACTAAATGGCTTTGCCACCCAATTGGTAATCCAATTTTCCATAGAAATTTTATTGATTATTAAATTGGCGCAAATTATTTCAAATTGAAGGCATTTTTTGTTTTTTTTTATATTATATGCATTTAATTGTATTATTTCAATTCTCTGGTTCAAAATACTGAATTATTCAGAGGTCTATGGTAAATACACATTTTGTGTATAATTAAATTAATTTAAAACTAGGTAACTTTGGAGCTATACTAAGAACCATCAAAATGTCATCAATAATTTTCATATTCCAACTAGAAATGTTTTTATCTTTTGCAGATAAAAGTTTAATTTACTTTCGAAAGTTTTTTTTTAAATATTTAACTACCATTACTGACTATGAAAAGAATTTTTTGCCTACCAATTGAAGGGGTTACACTGGCAAAGAAAATGGTTGTTTTGAAAAAATTCTTTTTCATATAAAAATTGAAATTTTTTCATCAATTTTGAATAATATTTAATGAATTTTTTTAAAAAGAAAGAAAAGGTATAAAGGGCGAGTTTTTCTGAGGCTCGTAAAAATATAAAAGAGCCTGCATAAATAAAACGTTTTAAAAATCACAATTTATTAAAAAAAACTCAATTTTAAAGCAGTATTAAAATAAAATAAAAATCCTTCGTTTCATATACTAATTATTGTCGATTTAAAGATGTGAAGACGTAACCCCTTAAATGTCTCTATAAAGTATATGCCATAAAATAAATTACTTACTTATATTTACATATGTATGTATAGGTATTTGCATACTTACTTTTTTTGTTTTACCTACAACTTGGCAAATAAAATCAATTATTTAAATGTTCCTTGCAAAAGTTCAAAGTTCAATGCAATGCAATGCAAAGGGAGATCTACCCAGCAATCTACCAACTGACCCAACTCACTCATTCCTGGAAAGTCTTATATGTATTCTGTGTATTGTGTGAACTGTAGCATAAAATTGAAATAAAATGAGATTTGCGCCCACCAAAAACAAAAACAAAAATAAAAAGGAGAAGAAACTTTTCCATGAAAGTTATACAATGGAAATGCACTTGTACTTTAAAGATTTGCTTTTTATATTTAATATTGGCAGCATCATCCTTAACACAAGGTGAACAGAGAATTTTCCATGTGACATAGAAAGGGTTGATTGTTTGGTTGGTTGGTTGACATGCAAATGTTTGTAAATTACAACCACCTAAATTAGAGTAGTTTTAAGCCGAAAATTTCAAATCTTGCTATATTTATTTTAAATTTACTTGAAACGCCCAAGTTTTATTTATATACCACTGATCCAATCCATTATTTGCATTGCGTTAGCAAATCTCTGTTATTTATTCTACATCCAATTTTTTTCTCTTTTTTTTTTGCTTTTATCTATCTCAAACTATATAAGGGTAGATGTGTATGTGTGTGTGTGTGTGTGTGTGTGTATGGGGGTGGTGCTTGGTTTATATGTATTTTTCCATTCAACGTTCATTTTATAGTCCGCTGCATTTTCCTTCAATTTTCTGTGATGAATTTTCTTGGCATCCTTTTGTGTATTTTATGTGTGTGTGTGGGTGTGTATCTTGTGCAAATTAAGATACTCTGCTAAGCACGTAGCTGTTGCTGCTGCTTCTGTTTTTCCCCCCATTTCCCCATCCATTTGGATTTTCCAATTTTGGTTGTAGCTTTTCTTGCTTGTTTCTTGAGTAAACTGAAATTCTATTATGAAGTTTTCTCTTGTCTTTTGTATTGTTCTTTGTGCCTTCTGTTTTCTTTTTTCTTTCGTTCTCTTTAATGCATTTGAAAGGAAAAAAAAGCTAGCAAAATTAAATTTGAAACTCAATTTCAACAAGTTATTAGATCTCTTGTACTTTTCTTTATAGTCGTTTTAAAAATTGTCTAATCAAAAAAAAGAAAAATTACATTCATTTTTTATATAATATTGTTTCCAATTAAAATTAATTGCCTATTATATACTTACAAAAAATATGTTTTCAGACAACAACAACAATAAAAAAATGCATTGAATTGCAAATTGCATAATTTTGCAATTTATTTACTTATTTTAGCAGCAGACAACAATTCATGTAGGCATATTTTGGGTAAGAGAATAATCAGACAATAAAATTGGCAGGCATAAAAACTGTGTGTAGTGAAAGGATGGTAAAAGGATATTTGAATTTGAATTTGTGTGAGTTGAGCAGCGTTTTTAATTGTAATGCAAATTTGCATAAATAATTCGCAATGTATGCGGGGCTTAATTAAATTTTTCGACTGATTGTTTAGTGGTTTTAACTTGTGTTGATTTTATTCTATATATGTTTTGCTGTTGTTTCAAATTATAATTGAAATTTAGTTTTTAGTTGCCATGCCACTTGGCAACTCTCAATAGAAGCCGGCCGGCAAAAAAGAAGGAAACTCGAATTTGGTCATTGAAGGCTTTTGACAGGTTTGGGGAAAATTTTTCATGAAATTCCTGTTACAGCTGGGAAAATCAATTTTAGCGCATGCGCTGCCCCAAAAAAAGATTGTTTTTTTTTGGTTCCTTATATTTAATATGATTTCTATTGTGTGGAAAATTGAATTGAAATTTAAATTATCATTTCAAATGCAGGCATTTTGAATTTTCTATTTTCAATCAATTTCATTTAATTGTAGCTTACTTCTTATTTAACATCCCCCACAAAGATGTTGATGTAAAATCTCCAACTTCAACTTTGAATCCTTGTTATTTTAGTTGTTGTTGTTGCTGTTGCTTTTCTTTGGTATTTAATTAATGCAATTGAAGTGCACTTTGGCGTTTTCCATCAAATGTTTGTAAATACAAAAGTAACCAAAGTACAGGAAAAAGAAAGAGCGATATAAGATGTGAGGCCACAACTTAATACTCTTTGTTTACTTTGTTTTGTAAGAAAATTTAATTTTCATTTGAACAGCAGGTAAAGTTCGCCAATTTTGGTTCATAGTGAGCAACCCTGAAGTGGCAATCCTAAACAAATAATTTTTTCTAATCTTTGATATTATTAAAAAAAATCGTGCCTAGGTTTTTTTGGAATTCGGTTAATATTGAGGAGTTTAGAATTTTAAATATCTAAAAAATATTATTTTAAGCTAATTAATTTTATAAATAATACATAATTATTATTTACAAATAATTTGGCACGCCTTAAAGTAAATGTATATTTATTTTTTTTTTTGTGTAAATATTTTCATTGATTTCAAATAGATTTTTAAATTATAATTTCAAAGAATTTAACTATTCAACTAAGCAAGGGAAATATTCCTTCAAAGTTTTTAGTATTTTTTTAATTTAGATTAAATTTTAAGTACCTATTCAAGTTTCTAAGCAATTTTTTAGACCAAAAATTTAAGATTAAAAAAAGAAAATTATTTGTGAGAATTTTTCAGCTGTTGTCTTAATGAATTTTAAATCTTACTAAATAACTGACGTAATTAAATCACTTTTAATTTAAAAAGAGTATAAAAAGATTCCTTGAAAACAGGCAACTTGGTAAACAATAACAAAAAAAAAAATAAAAATAAACAAAAACAAGTTTTCAAATACACCCTGGCAAATGGCATGAATGGAAAGGAGTAAAAAAAATAAAAATAAGGAGCAACATCAACAGCCACTGGCCAAATACGATGGATGCTAAAATGCAGCATCAGAAACCACCCCAGTGCAACAACAACAACAAAACAAAGTGGAACCGGCCATATGAAAATTTTATGGATTGAGCCAGAGCAATTGGGCTTGGGGGGACGGGGGGCACTGCTGGGAGTACTGGGATCAGAGATTGGGTTTAATTTTGTATACTTTTTTTTTGTTGTGTGTGTGTGTTGTTTTACCCTTTTTTTTCAAAAAACATCAAAAATTTACAAACTGACAACAGCCAACATGCATCAGGAATAACAACAACAACAACAACAACAATAACAGAATGCATAGAAAGTCTAGAATGGTCGTCGTTGGTCGCGTTGGCCTTATAAAATTCAAAATTCAAGCACCACTTCCAAAAGCGCCCAGCGCACCATAATTGAAATGGACAGCATCCGGTTGCAGCGGCAACATTGCTAGCCCCCGGGGTAGATTACAGTCCTGGTTCTGGTTCTGTTTGAAAAATAAAAAAAAAAAAACTTGAGTTTGGTTTGAGGTGAGCTGATTTTTTTTTTTGGGGTGTTCCTGGTTAACTTTCTCTAACCCTATGTCGTATATCTGTCATTCTCACCCTCTTCTAGTCAGTCTTTCACTGACAGTTTTTAGAATGACGTATGCCAAAATGTTATCCAACAAACCTTGAGTCCACAATGCATTTTAAACAACAGCAGCAGCAGCTTGGAATACTAAACAAAGTATATTTTAATTTCGCCTTTTACGACTTTAATTTGAGGATATCTCACAACAATCAGCAAGTTTATTTATTTACAAAAATGTTGTTGTTTTCAAAGCTGCCAAGCTTTGAGTTTTAACAATTAATTAGAAAAGTTTTACATGCCTTCAACATGAGCCAAACAATTTTAAAGTTATGGCATAAACGGTTACCCTAGAATTTCGAAAAGTTGGCTAACAAAATGTGAGATGAGCTTAGGGACCAATCAAATTAAATAAAATTAAGTTTATATAACCAAAGTAAAAGAAACCAAAAAAATAATAAAAAGTAGCTAATTTTAAATTCGAATCAAGTGGGAGACTTTAATAATATTTCAAGGAAACTCTGTGAATAACCAAAAAAGCAAAGAAGCCATTGTTTTAATAAAATAATAAAAAAATTCAATTTAAAAATATATGAGCACTCGGGATTTGCATGTTTAAAAAGTGAATAAATATATATATTCTATTAAAACTTCGGTGTTGTTTAAAAGATTTATATTTTTGCCCAGAAGCTACAATTTTCATCAGAAATTAATAAATTAAAAACTGAAAATAAATCTAATATTTAAGTGAACTAAAAAAACAAGCAAAAAATTACAAACAGAATTTTCTAGTCTTTTTTTTCAACCTTTTTGCATTTTTGGTTATTTTTTTTCGATATTTTTGACCAATCCTGTGGTCCAGACCATCATAATCGCTCTGTCTAGCCAGTTCTTCTCTTTCCACTGAGCTGAGCACTTAAAAAATGTATATGTAAATGTAAAATGATTTTCTAAATTGCATTTCAGTTGCATTGCAATCAAATTCTATTTGTTGTGGTAAGGTTCATTTGCAATGCCCCACACACACACACATTTATATATAAAAGCATAGAATTTTATGCATATAAAAGAGACTTGTATATTGTGGCTAATGCAACACAAAAAAAAAAAAATTAATTAAATAATCAACAATTCAAAGGGAATAAAATTAAAATCCGCCCTCATATGCAAGCATAATAAAAAATATCTTATTGTATAAGCCGATGTGTTTATGAATATATATGCATATATAGAAAAACACAGAGAGTGAGAAAGAAAAAGAGAGAGTAAGCAAGGAAGTTGTTAGCACGATAAAATGCAATAGAATTTTTTTTGTTTTACAGTTTTGTTCTACCAGAAATTCAATTTCCCTTGCATTAAATTTTCCTAGTATCAGTTGAAGACATGCGCACTTCTTTACTTCCGCTCTCTTTCTCTCTCGCTCTCTCTCTCTCTCGATTGCTCTCTTTGCATGTCCTTTGAGTAGAATATTGTGTACTTCCTGTGTGCTTTGCTAGAATATAAATACTAGAAAATAAAGTTTGCAAGTGTGTGTGTGTGTTTTGGTAGATTGCGCAATCTATGAAAATCAAAACAACGCCCCAACATATACAGAGAGACATTTCCTCACATATATGTATATAACAGTGCATTTTGCAATAAACATGAATGAGAAGCTTTCCACACACACACACACACACACAAAAACTGACCGGTCTGTTAGTAATGGGATTGATTGCGAATAATGATTATTATGGTGGTGGCAGCTCCAAGAATAATAATCATAATAATACCATACATCCACACATCCCACATCCTCATGAATCCATCTATGTACAATATATTGTATACTTTATTGTATATGAGTTCAATATCCTAAGAGGCAGGTGACCGGGCAGGTGGCAGGTGAATAGAATTGCATTTTTAGTTGGGTGCAAATTGCTAAATAAAATCCTTGATACTAAAATTGTCTAGAGACTTTCTCTTTAGTGCCTTAATAAATTAATTTCCAAATGTATAGAATTTGTTTGGAAATTAATGCAATTGTATAATGTCTCATTTAGTTTTGGGTTTGCTGGTTAGAAGTGGGCCCAACCCTTAAGTATTAGAACGTACGAATACGGATAAATATGGCGGCACATGGTCACATGTGTGGCACGCTAATGAAGCTAAAAAGAGAATTAGAAATGAGCTAGCAAAACCACAAAAAGGGTGCGGAACTCTTAGTTTATGACCAACAACTAAAGAAAATTCTATGGCCCACTTCATTAACAATATGCCAGGCACGTTTAGCCTACTAGAATCAGAATATAGATTGAATACTTTGTATATTACTAAAGCTTAGACTGGTCACCACCACCAATAGAAACAGGAACAGGAATAGCCTTGCCACAGCATTCTCGATTTACCACCCTGGAAATATGTTACCTTTCCTTTGTAATCAGCTGAGCTCAACTGGGGCAACACAGTTGATCTGATCCTAAGGGTGGGCTTTTGCTTTTAACTTGATTAGGATAAGTTGGTCAAAGTTTTTCTTGGTTCAGGAATATCTATTTCAACGCTTTGAAAAATTGTAGGTACTCCCAAACATGAGGCAAAAAAAGGTATTGCTAAAATTTTAAATAAGGTTTTCAATTTTAATAACCAAAACTTAATTTTCGAAATTTTGATTTTTTGTCTGTTTAAATTAGGATTTCTAAAAATTCTACAATGATGGAGCAATTTTGATTGTAGGATTGGAATCAGCCCACCAAAATTCTCTTGAGAAGTTGGTTCCGGGTTTTATTTAAGAAAGAATTAAGATCTTTATATATAGAGTTTATTGAACTCTGCAATCTATCGATCATTTGTAAGTACATTGCAATACAAATTTCCAAATAATAGAATTGAGTACAATGAACTTTATGTTCCCTTTATTTGTATTGAATGGAATACGCCCCTGTTTTATACCATGTTGAATGTGTTTGCAAAATGACTTACATGTGCCAAAAATTGAAATCAAATCGAAACCCTCTTAAACAAAAATAGAAAAATGTCAATAAGTTGTTGGATTTATGTAACGATCCTCATAGTTTTCCTACGCACAATTACCGCTTCTTTTGTTTGTTTGTTGGGTTTCTCACCCAAAAGGGAGGGCGAAAAACCATCTGTGATCCTCGTTCCTTTCATTGGTGGTGGTTTTTGTCTTTCTGAATAATGAAAGTGTTACATTTTTTGTTTTGTTTTGTACTAAATGCAAATCGATTTGTTCTGTTTTGTTTTGTTTTGTTTTGAGCTTCTGCCAAAAAAGAAAAAGTCTGAGCAAGTTTATAGATGGCATGTGCCAAAGAACTTGCCCATTTTGTTTTCGAAACTTGTTTTTCAGCTTTTCTATTGTTTATTTTTGATTAAGTGCCGTTTTGACATGTCAAAAATATTTAGAAAATGAAGACATATGGGCAAAAAAAATGTAGGTATTTTTTAAACTCGTTGGCTTTTAGGGTAGAGGAAATTCATCAAAACTCGTTTATCTCACACACACACACACAGACTTACACACAGAGAGACAAGTGCCAGGATACTGGATAAGAATTGGAAATGGAATTACTAAGCCCCCCTGAAGCAAAATTAAACGAATTGGGTCAAAGGATAAGCAGAATAATCTTCTACAGAAAATAAAATAAAAATTGTAAAAAACAGTAAAAGTCCTTAGAAAAATAAAAATAAATAACGCAAACGGTTGCCACTCAAAGACCATCATCCTCATCATCATCTACGCCCTCATCTTCTTCTTTATCCTGGGCATTTTCTTCCTCTTTCTATCTCTGTTTGAAATGTATGTAGAAATTTCATTATTGCCAACACGGAAGCTGCGGGGGTAGACTGATATATCCTAGGTATTCTCTAAAAGTCCTGCCATGCGTAGAACGAGCGTAGACAGCAGAAACCGGCAATGTCGGCATTGGCAACAACAAATTTTATTCAGTTTTATTTTATTATTTTTTTTTTTTTTTGGGTGGTGGTGCATATTTGGCTCAGAGAGAGAGAAAGAATAATATTATGTGATTGTGAGAAATTATGAATGGGGTGGATGGGAAGTTCATCGATGGCTCTGCTTATAAACGTCATAAAGTCAGATACTCTTATCTTGATCTTAAAAAATATCAAAACAAAATAAATAAAATAAATACAATAAAATTATTTAAGCTCGAGATAAAAAGAGATAAAAATTGATAACATTTATAAATATGAAAAAGAGTATTTCTTGTTTTTAATCCAATAAGCTTTTCGTATATTTTAGATTTGCATTTTTTTTAAAAGTCTATGCATTCACACACATACTCCCACAACCCAGAGAGAGAGAGACAGAGAGAGAGAGAGAGAGTGAGAGAGTCTGTTTATAATGCCTACTCACTTGCTCGAAAGGGTGTGAAGCCCATGATCTGTAGGCAAAAAAGAGATAGTAATACATTGATTGCGGTGGTTGTACTCAACTACAAACGCTCTCTTGTGTCGTCTACTCTCTTTTAGTCTCTTTGGAATGCTCTCTTTTGGCCTGGCAAAAGGATAATTTGTAAGTGTGTGTGTGTGTGTGGCCAAACCAAACCAAACCAAAAAAAAAGGATATGCCAAAAGGCATCATTGTCGTTGATGTTGCCATCAGTCGTACGTGTTCGTTCGTTGCTTTCGTTCGGTTTTGATTCCATTCGGTTGTGTTTCTCCTTCGAGAACATTCATTTATAATTTTTTGACTCCTCTGCACCAGTTTTTGTGTTGAATTCAGTTACGAATTTGTTGTGTTCTCGGTTTTTTCCAAAACAACACCACCAACAACAACAACAACAAACACACATACAGACATTTTTTTACTATAACTAACAACAACAACTACAACTACAACAGTAGAAGCAGTAATCAGCAGCAGCAACAACAGCAACAACAACAACAACAGCAATCACAACTGTTTGGCTCTCTCTGTGCAATTAAATAATTTCTTTTTTTTTTGCTTAAAAAAATATTTATATTCTACCTTCTAATATATATATATTTTTTTTGAAACATTTTTTTTGTGTGTCGGGCTAAAAATTGCAATATTATTCATATTAATTCAATTTTTTTGAAACCAAAAATTAAAAAAAAAAATAAATAAATAAACGAAAAGTTAACTCACTTTAACTTTCGTGTCAAATTGTGTTCATCAACTTTTGATCTCTAGTCAAATTTTTTCCAACAACAAATAAACAAACGTCTTGCTTATTTTCCGTAAGTAATATAATATTTTTATGAATGAAGAAAAGTCCTTTTTTTATGTGTATTTTTTTGTTTTGTGTTTTTTGAAAAAGCGTCTGAAAAAAATGGTCGCCACAACTACTATTATAACAATAATCATCATCATCATCATCAACGCCAACAACAAGGATTTGGGGGATGGGTAGGAAAAGCTCTATTATCAGCCATTAGACAAAAAGTGTGTAAACGAGATAGCAATATCCGTGCAACTGTGATAAAAACAGGCCGGTCTCAGTTCTTTGGTGCTAGAGAGAGCCAGAAAGCCCAAAAGAGTATGCAATCAATATAGAATATATTGTATACACTTTCCAACAAACAAATGTACTCACATTTAACTATATTTAGAGTATATAGGTTGGGGTTCTTTTTTCTTCTTTTTTTTGTTTTTTGCACTCATTTTAACCGGTATGAGATAATTTTCAAAGATTTGTTTAACAAATATGTAGTTTTTTTTTTTGGAAAATAATTTACAAATTTGTTAGGCTGATTGGAATTGATGAAATGATAAATTTGTTTTTGGTTGGCCATCAAAACATTAACACGCAGGACATGACTTTTTAAGTAGGCAATCAATAAAATGGCAACAACAACAAGAAGAGGAAAAAAAAGGTTACAAATAACAACAAATCATGATAGGATTTAAAAACTTTCCATATGTTTTTTTTTTTTTTGAGCAAAAAAAAAAACCGGCCAAAAATTCCCGGAACTTTTTTTTTACACTATAATTTAGGGAATATAAATTAGGGAATAAGTTTGGGATTTTTGGGATATAATTTAGGAAATATTCGGTTTAGACCTATTTTATTTTATAAGGAAATAATATGTATATATAATCGAAATTTAAAAGCAATTTTTATGAAAACTACTTAACTTTTTCAAACGACTTATACAATTTTTTAAAGTTCACACATTAAACAGATTTTATTGTAGTATTTATTTTTTAACAAAATAACAATATTTATTAATTTTATCGAATAAAATAGTCATTTGGCAATCAGGATTTTAGTCAATATTGATAGGTATACTAAATAAATACCTAAATTTCAAATAAAAATTTAAGGAATTTTGTTTATTGTAGTTTTTTTTTTTTGATTATTTTCAATTGATGAATTCTCTACGTTGGAGGAATAATACCTATAAGAAATTAAATATATATGTAAATGGATAGTTATCTTCTAACTTGCATTCATATTTATTCTGGTAATTCTTTTGATTTGCATTATTATTGGTGGGTGCAATCCTATTTATAAATATTTACTTACATTCGCCTGTTTAATGTTTTGAATAATGCAATGTGTCTTAAGCCTTGGCCTCCCCCTAAAAATACAACATGAGTATAAGGATATCAAGACCACCGTCCTGACCCACCTCAAGGCTGGGCGACATACATTGCAAATGAGGTCACAGATATATTGGTGCAAAAGTGTCAATTACACACATTTTTCTTTATTTCTTTTTCGTACTTGCATACATATATAAATGTTTTTTTTCTGTTGCGCTTTACACATATGCCCAAAGAAGAAGTAGAAGAAGAAGAAGAAGAAAAATAGAAGATGTTGAAAGGAGGGGAAGTTAGGGGAAGGCGTCTTGTATTATGCACTGTCACGTTATGAGGTTGTGCAATTAAAAAGGCATTGCATGTCTGTGTGCCTTTTCCATTATATTTTTTGTGTTTTGTTTTGGCCTGCACTTTCTTTTGTTTGGGTGGCAATGTTGGTTGCTTGGTTGGTTGCCCAGTTTGTTTGCCTTTGGTTGGCTTCTTGTCTTCTTGTCTTCCTTTTGTCGCCTTTCAAGTGCTTTTCTTTTATTTTTTTATTTTTAAGTAAAAACAACAACAACAACAACAATAGAAACATTGACAAGCATTTGCCTGTTGTTGTCACAACCCTGCCTGACTTTCCCTTCTTCTCCTTTTGTTGCGGTTAATGTCCTGGTTAAGCATAAGTTCACTTTTATGCCCTTGCATTGTTTTCGTTCTTATTTTTTGTTTTGTTTTCTTTCGAGTTCATTGAACGTTGTTGTTGTTGTGATCCACCTTTGAGAACAGCTGTTTTTTTTTTATTCTAAATCAAAGAAATCAAGACAAATAGATGATCAAACCTGTAGTAGAAAAAGAACTTAAGAAAAGGCGGGGTGAGTTCAATGACCGGCCAGTTTGTTTGTTTTTCGTGTTTGCGTCAGGTTTTTACCCTATTTTCAATGCAGTCCGAGGAAATCTAACAAATACATAGAAAGAGAGCCAAGCCTGACTCTCCCAATCTCTTTTATTTTCACCCTCTTTACTTTTTTCAGTGTGTGCGTGTGTGTGTGTGTGTGTGCCACCCCTAACTTCTATCGTCTCTAAACACAACTTCCAATTGGATAAAAGTGAATATAAATCTGCATTTGGCCTTTGCTGGGCTCCTGGCATTTTAAACTCTAATACAGATTTTTATTTATCAATAAAAGTAACTCATTCCACAATCATTTTTTTTCCTTTAATAAAGTCTCAAGTTTTATTCGCTGAAATTGCGGAAAATATTGCTTTGCCAAGTTTCAAGTGGCTCTCTTTCTCCACACATATCACATTTATCCACCCTAATCAGTTGAAAATAAAGAAGCTTATTCCATATGCTGAAAACCTCACATTTAATTAAATTCCAAACCATTAAGCCAACTTTTTTTTGCTGACAAAATAAGAAAGAAAAAAAAAATTATATGTGGCCCACCTACTTGTTTTTTTTTTTTTTCTTTTATGATTTGCTGGCTGCTCATTTTGTTTAATACTTTTTGTTGTTGTTTGCTTTTGAGCTTACCGCTTCGCCTGGCAAATTCAAAAAAAACGCTTTTTAATGGGCTTATCTCTGGTTCTGTGGTTTCCATTGTGTTTGTGCAAATTTATTGTACTGTTTTTTTTTTTTTTTTGGGGTGATTTGCCAAATATCTTACAATATATTTTTCTTGTAAATTTCTTTTCAGATTGAGTAAAACGAGCGAGCAATCGAATAGCTATCATTTATCAGCATAACCAAAAAAAAAATAAAACAAAATAAAAAAAAATGAGTAAAAAAATTTAATAAAATAAAAAAAAAAACGAAAATAAATGCAACATTTTTAACAGCAACAAAAGCAAATGAAAAACCAAACACCACCAAAAAAAACCAACTACTATTAATTAAATAATAATAATAAAAAATACAACATCAGCAAAAAATAAAAGTAATTCATACAAAAGTATATGCAAATTCATGTTATATATAAATATATTTAAAAAAAAAAAACCAAGTTCCGAAAAACAAAAATAAATTTAAATAAAACAAGAAAAGTTTAGAACTAAAAAAAAAACAAACAAGAAAATTGTATAAATTATTGCTATCTTTTTGCATTTTTGCAATTTTATATATAAAATAAAATACAAAAAAACACACACGCTATTACACACTACTAAATTAAAGAACTAAAACAAATTAACAAAAAAAAACCTAAACAAATGGAAAATCATTAGCAAAATTTACTCTTTTAAAAACACACAAAGAATCAAAAACTAAAATTGAAGACATTAACTAAATTTTCAAAGAAGAGAAGCGTTTGACTTGTAATTAAAATATATATACATATAAATATATAAACCATTTTTTTTTTTGGCGATCGTAGTTGATCTAAAAACTCAAAAAAAAAAAAAATATTGAACCCGAACGCGTCATTAACTTTGCTAAAAAAAAAAAACAAAATAAATATTACTTTAACGGGACTTGTGCAAAGCGCAATCAAATCTCTTATAATATTAAATTTAAAAAAAAAAAAAACAAAAATTTTAAGTCTAAGCTAAAAACCAAACAAGCAGTGAGATTAATTACTAAGCACAAAACACCAATCAACATCAATCGCATCAAATCGAGTGCAAACTACCAGGCCAAACAAAGCAAAAACATAAACCAAAAATCTTAAAACAATAACTTAAATTTAAATTAAATAAAAATACAAATAAAAATGACCAACGCCATGGATATTGTTAAAAATGGCAGTGCCAATGGATCCGTCGATGGCAGCAATGATGAGTCGCGCACCAATTTGATTGTCAACTATTTGCCACAAACCATGACGCAAGAGGAGATGCGCTCGCTCTTCTCTAGCATTGGTGAGTTGGAAAGTTGCAAACTGGTGCGTGATAAAGTCTCAGGTAATTTGGGTAAATATTGACCAATTTTCGTTAAAAAAAAATAAAATATTGTAGATGCGAAAAGTTTTTAAAGCTATAAAAATGTATGCAATTTAATTAAACATTGTACTTTGCTTTCTTCACAGTTTTGCCAGCATCTTTGACTGCACTCAATCCAGCTTTGCAACAGGGTAAGCCCAAAAAAACAAATAATATTTAATTTTTTTTATTTATACCTACTTTATTGATCAATTTTCTAGGTCAAAGCTTGGGCTATGGCTTTGTCAACTATGTACGCGCCGAGGATGCTGAGAAGGCTGTCAACACCCTCAATGGATTGCGTTTGCAAAATAAAGTTATTAAAGTATCATACGCCCGTCCAAGTTCAGAATCGATAAAGGGTGCTAATTTATATGTATCGGGTCTTCCGAAAAATCTATCACAACCAGACTTGGAGGGGATGTTTGCATCGTTTGGCAAAATAATTACATCTCGTATACTCTGTGATAATATTTCTGGTAATATATACACATCAATTTTAAATACCTATATATTCCTATCTAAAGAATTTTCTGCTTTAGGTCTATCGAAGGGTGTCGGTTTTATACGTTTCGATCAACGCAACGAAGCTGAACGTGCTATACAAGAATTGAATGGCAAAACCCCCAAGGGTTATGCCGAGCCTATTACTGTTAAATTCGCCAATAATCCAAGCAATAGCGCCAAGGCTCAAATCGCCCCACCATTGACCGCTTACTTGACACCACAGGCGGCAGCAGCCACTCGTCGCTTGGCCGGTGCATTACCATCCGCTGGGCGTATAAGGTTGGTATCATTATGATCTATTTAGATCATCCCATCCCACAGATATTACCTACATATAATATTCAGGAGCGGTTAATAATTAGGCTGTCTGACTGTTTTGTTTTGTTTTTGAATTTGAATTTGTTTTAAATGTATTGGGTTCTTAGGGTCATTAATCTGTCGCTTAATGATTATTAAGCAAAAACTTTCCATTCGTTTAAGCAATTCCAATAAATGAATTGCTTTGAGTCTGTTTGAATTTTGTTTAAGTCCATAATTATTTTCGTTTTCATTCTCATTCTCAAACTGCTCTACAACAAACAGTATTAAACTAAAAAAATATAATTATTAAATAATTACTAAAAAAAAATACTTATACCTACTACTAAAAATTAAAAATAGCCTAACATATTTTTTCATATATTTTTTCACTTGGTTGATTCCGTTTTGGATTTAATTTTGAACAAATTTCTATATCATATATTTTTATTAATTGTTTAACTTGTTGTATAATTCGGTTTCATTTGAATTATTCTAACTTTTTGTATGCCATATTTTTTTTCGTTTTATTTCTTTTTTTCTTTAAAAATTTCTCATCATTTTTAGCATTGGAAAAAGTCCCATGTTAGCGATTAATAAGGGCTTACAAAGGTGAATTTTTTGACTTATTCATTTCTCACACTTGAAAAATATTAAAAATTAATTAATTGTCATTTTGATTATTTATAACAATTTAAAGAAAACAAAGTAAATCACAATATTTTTTTTTTAATTTGTTTTGTATTTTTTTCAAATCGAAGATTGGCTTTTAAAAATCTAAATAAAATCAAATTTACTTACTAATTGAAAGACAATTGAAAAAAAAACAAAAAAATATATCAAATTTATACTATCTCATATTAAATGTTTAGACTTAATGTTTGTGTGTAATTGTTATGTATATTTTCAAACAAATAAAGTGATTGAGTCTCTTTTTGGATTATAATTACAAATTTAATTTACAAATTTTATTATGCAACTTAAAGATTTTATTTTTAGTTTAATTGTGCTTATGTATTTGGCTTATTTTGTTAACATACTATATTTATTTTTTTTTTTTTCTATTTTTTTTGAAGCATGTGTGCAAAGTTCTATAATTTACTCGATACAATTTAATTTAATACTGACCTAAAAGAAAAGAATTTATCCCACTGTAACATATATTTTTTTTATTAAAGATTTTTCTTTTATTACTGACAATTTTTTCCACATTTTTTGTTTCGTTTCTGTTTTATTGAATTCACGTCTAAGAGCGACAATTACAAAAAAAAATAAATAAATATATAAAATGAAATGAATTAATTAGGACACTGCGGAAATAAATCAAAATTCTTGATCAAATTGTAATGGTTGGCTCAAATCAAATATTTGAAGCATGTATTTTAAAAATCACTTAATCTACCCGGTATAGAAATAATAAATATGTTTCATTTAAGTGTTATTTGTGGAGGGACTGACTTTAAATATTTTATTATTTTAGATGTACCATAAAAGACAAAATAAAAAAAAACAAAAAGCAACTAATTGTAACTAACTATCTAAATTTTACAAATACTTAATAATAAGAAACAAAATATGACTTAAACAATAAATATAATTTAACTACATATTAAAGCATTTACCATAACCTGAGCACTAATTGTTTAATTTTGTTTGTATTTTTTTTTTGTTTTTTGTGATAATTACTATCCAAATACTTAACAACGTTTAGATACTCTCCACTGGCTGGTGATCTTCTGGCCAATTCTATATTACCTGGCAATGCCATGACTGGCTCTGGTTGGTGTATATTCGTTTATAATCTGGCACCCGAAACTGAGGAGAATGTGCTCTGGCAACTATTCGGACCATTCGGCGCCGTCCAATCGGTGAAGGTGATTCGGGATCTTCAGACGAGTAAATGCAAGGGCTTTGGCTTCGTTACCATGACCAACTACGATGAGGCTGTGGTGGCCATACAATCACTAAACGGCTATACACTGGGCAATCGTGTGTTGCAGGTTAGCTTTAAGACTAACAAAACCAAAACCTCTTAAATCAAGAGCCAAGGAACATTTTTATATTGATAAAAATTAAATCAAACAAAATACAAAAAAAATACAAAAAAACAAAGGATGAATGGATAAAGTTTATGAAGCGCATACGCCTTTGAGTTTGTGTGTTTTATTAATTTATTTAAATTAAATTTGATTGAATTTCCCACAAAGATTTTTTTTATAGTTACGACCAAAGTCGTAGTCGAAATTAAATAAAATGATATGAAATGAAATGGAGAAGATAAAGAAGAAGAAGAAGAAGAAGTTTTAAAGTATCTCGATTTACTTTACGTTAAACGAAATTATTACGAGTATATATATTTATTATATGGTATATGTATACAGTATTTGTATTTTATAAAGAAATCTTAGCAAAAATTGTGCAAGTTTTGAAAGCGAGGCGAATTGAACAAGTGTCTCAAATGTTTCGTGAGTAATTCAATTTTTTATATTTATAATTTAATTAAAAAAAAACAAAAAACAAAACGTATAAACAACAAGTAAATCAAACAAAGCTTAAAAGAGGCAAAAGAAACCAAAAAAAAACTAAATAAAAACCAAAATTTTAGAAAACAGACAACTGTCTTTAAATTGCATAAATAAATACAGTGAAGATTGGCAAGGTGACCACCACACAAAATATATATAATCATTTCAATGAGGTCCTAAAAATATGTTTGCTTTTTTTTCTTCTTACATTTTACTTATTATATTATATTCAATATAAATTAAATTAATGTATTAATATTACTTAAATAAATTATTTAATGTTTATTAATTTAATTACATAATTATATGTATGTATGGGTTCTCAGTCACTCAATAATTTATATTAAAAAATAAAAATATTACAAAAACAAAAAAAAAAAACAAATATACTAATTACCATATATTAAAAAATTAACCATTTGCTATTTTTTAACAACTAACAAGTAAAAACAAAAAATAATTCTCAGCATATATAAAATATATATTTAATTAATTAAATTTAAATTAAATTAAAAAAGAAATTTTGTTTTTACGTTTCACTAAATTCAAATTTTATTCAATTAAATTTGATTGCAAAACCAAAAAAAAAAAAAAGAAAAAACAAAACAACAATTAATATCGTATGCAAATAATATTATTACCTATGGATTTATTCTCAATTATATTCACATTTATTCATTTCATCATCAACAATAAAGCAAATACAAATACAAAAACCAATTCAAGTAAGCGCAACAAATCATATATAAAAACCAAAAACAAAAATACAAAAAAAAAAAACAAATAAAATAATATAACAAATTACAAATACTCTTATATAAATTTATAATTATGTAATTTTATTTTTGTCGTCTAACTAAATCAGAAACCAAGAACAATACCAAAAATCGGACAGACAACAAAACAAAACACACAAACACACACAAAAACAAAACTTATTGTATTGTATTACATTATATATTATTATGCCTATTTATTATTCCATTTTTTATAATTATTAACTTGCAAAAAAAATAAAAGAAAGCCCAAACAACAAAACCAAAATAATGAAAACTATTATTAAATAAAAATAAATGTGTGACGTATTTGAAAACTATGCAAAAAAAAAAAAAAAAAAAACAAAAAGAAAAATAAAAAAGAGAAAGATAAATTTTTGGCAAATAATTCAATAAAATTTAATTAAAAGACGTTAAAAAGAAATTTTAAGTGCCAAACATCATGCATAAACAGTGAAATGAATTTTGGTTTGGGTATTATGGGTCGAATGTATTTTTC